>JACEVL010000039.1:560001-590001 GCA_020284085.1 Aporrectodea caliginosa
AATTGCATTCCTAACCTCAACCCTAACCCATAGTAGTTCAAAACTCCGTTTGTCTTTCAGCGGTAAGGAGTTGCAAATAGTCGCAGAAAATGAATCCTCAACGAAGATGGCAACACCACCCGCTCTACGGCTTAATCTGTCTCTACGATAAGTATGATAGCCCTGAACTGAGCATAACTGATCAGTGTGATACTGTTTAAAATGAGTCTCAGTCACAATTGCTATGTCAGTGCTATAGCCTAAAAGTTCTGAATGCAGCTGATCAAGAGCATGCTTTTTTAGCTAGAGATCTAGCATTGATGATGTAGAATGAAGGTACTTGTTTGCTGGCATAGAACATTTGAGGAGAACATTTTTGTACAACTTTTGGAACAGTAATGAGAACAGCTGGTCTGTACGGCTTTATTTTAGAGATCATGTTGTTGAGATATTATCTTGTTCCTTGTATGACAGGGATTGGTATAGGGTTTAGTTGATTAAGAGTGCAGTCATTTACTTTGTCAGCTTGAGCTCTGAGGTAGGCATTTCTATATGAAGAATATCGTACACGCTGATGTAATCCAGCACGAGATCCTCGGTAGCGTAACGGAGCAGTATTTATAAATAGAGCCAAAAACTGTGTGTGAAAACCAGAAAGAGTGGCTGTGGTGTACAATATACAATACTGTGCATGACACATAATTTAAGAATAAACTTATTGGGAATATCATAAATAGATTTATACACCATCAATTGCTCATATTCTAACGCGTCTTTGTAAGATAAATACAATCTAAGAATTAATCTTCTGAGCCATGTAATACGTTTCAGGCAAAGAAAGGTATAAGGCAGAGATCATATTAGACCTACTACGAATTTAAGCATTGAAATTTACACTGAGAGAGTATGTACTATTGTACTTAGCTGCCATTTTGGGAGTAAATACACGCTAGTGGCATAGACGCTGTGGCACCGCCTGATGCCAAAAAGTGATGTCGTTTGTGGCTAATTGAAGATGAAAACGATTCACTTACATTTAAGATTTAAGTGAAGCCCTCAACTGGAATGATGCTGTTCTCTTTCCACCTATCCAATATCCATCACAGCTAGACTTCCTATTCTATTGCTGGGCTTGGAAATGTGATAGTACATACATGTATAATTCATAAGGTAAAAACTGAATTGAAAACCTAATAATCGGTAGTTCGAAAAATTATAACAAAAGCTATTCATATAAAAATGAATGTTGTTAACATTCCTATAACGCTCTAGCTATAATATAGGCTATTGAATGTTTTTGTATGCACCTCTACAGTTTTAGACAGGTAGAACATTTTAAGTCATTACAGCAGGACACAAATTTACAAAGGTCTTCATACTTACGGATGCAGTAGAGAAGTCATTCTTCTGTTTGCAGGTCACTTTCTGGGGCCGATGTGGTCGTTGTACTCCATGAGCAACTTCGGAAGTTCATAAAGTTCGGAAGTTCATGTGACCAACCACGTCGAGCGGTCGTTGTCATGAATTTCGCGAAAGCACGCGGACCTCGTATAGGCCTACCATCTCACGAATCTCAGCCTTTATATGTCACGGACATCGCCAAGCATCTGTTTGTAGAAAAAGGTCTCTGCCGTGGGGTCTCCAATTCTCCATGGCGTCTGAATGTTTTACAAAAGTCAACAACCAGCAGTGTGCTGGGGAGCAGGCTAAACCCTGAGCACAGAACCCCGTGTATTTTCGAAGAGTTTTTCATTTAATAAAATATAGAATAGATGTGTAGTTGTGCCAACTTATAATAAATGGAAAGTATATTAATAAATATATATGGCTCTAACGTTCTACCGTACATGTTTACACAATAATGTTTACTTGAAAGAGGCCAACGCATCACTTCCGCCATATACATTGCAACAATTGTTTTATAATTATTATTCTCTCGTCGAACAGGAAGGCATAGCATAGTTTCCAGCTAGCGTTGAAGGCCGGTTAAAGCAAAAACAAACTACAGGGTGTGGTGAGTGAAATATGTATCTGCCCAAGCGCTGCAGTCAATGCACAATATCCTGGTTCGCAGCTAAGCTGCTACATCCGAGTTTCAACCATTCGGAGAATGCAGTAAGACCGACGTTAACACTCGAAAAACGATCTGCAGAGCCTTGAACCCCATAGACCTATGGGATCCAAAGGATGTAAACCGCAAAAGTTGCTCTCACATTTCAGACAGCGTAAGCTCATGACATGTGATTATAGTTCTTGTTAGATTAATATTTTTAGTTCTAGTTCTTTTCATTCTATTTGTGCCAAAAGTATTACGAGAACTATCATGTCGTTACAAACCAATTTGTTGTAAAATAGGTTTCTCTAATAGGTGGGTCTGCTCTTTGTATATCTTAGCATATTTGTACACTGCATTATGAAATGTTCATTGTTTGAAGCATAACTAAACTGAACATTATTACAAAATTCTTTAAAATATAAAGAAAGTGTCAGAAAAGCCAAAGAAGATTGATGGTTTTCATTGCAGTTTTGACAAAAAGATAATGAGCTTTGAGCAGTAAGTTCAGAATCAGGTTAGATTCATACTGTTAATTTTTGGAAGCTTGAATATGAGATACCATTTTCACCTCGGAGTTTATTCAAATAGGCGGAAGTAAAAATGGGCACTAACTGCACGCGGAAAAGTTATTCTGCCACATGTCTGATATTTCGTAGACCAAAAATCAAGGAGCTATTATACAGAGGATTGGAAACTCCTTAAAAACAACGTTGTGTGCTTAGTTTTAGGGAGATTACTGAGGACCAAGAAAATATCGCATCTAGTTTACATAACAAGCGCATTCAGTTGATTTGATTATATTGAACAAGGCAAATCGACGAATAATTATGTTTGCGAAATAATTAATTGCAAAAGATTTAAAACACCATATTTAATATCAGAAACAAAATTTGAAGTGATGCTATATCTGTGGTAAGTGTGAAATGGATATACACTGTTATTTTCAGGAGTAACCTCTAGCTAATTATAGATTCTTTGGTCCAGAATCAAGCTAAGTGGGTTATCCATGTGTTGTGTAATCTAAAGTGAGTTAATCTCAACGCATCAATGGCGTCAATCTCGTAACATAGGGTGTAAAGAAATGGTCAATCTGATGCTAGGCAGCAAAATATAATTTAAAGCACCTAGGCAAGAGACTTGTTGATGGCCTATTGCAAGACAAATTTGCTGTACAACGAGGACAGGATGGTTTCGTTAGAGTGGTGGGTGGCTATATTGTGTAAAGTTAATGAGAATGCCGAAGGAGAGATAGCCAGTTAAGCGAGATAAAGCAGCAATTTCTGAGAGTGTAGAAAGAAATGCGAGATGTGTATTATGTAGTAGGGCCTACGGTATCTCAAAAAGATTTCCGGAATAAATACTTACAATGCTTTTTCTTGGGTATAGTAGAAATGATACTGAATATGGAAATTTTGATCAATTCACCCGATTTGCTCCATATGAAAATAATTGTTTTCAGTTACAACCACTTCATTACGCAAACACCGTAAGTTCAGTTAGCCAGTTAAACTTACGCACCTGCTGGCGTATTAAAGGTTAATAAGGCATTGACTTTAGAACTATCTGCGCTTATAAATGTAAGCGCATTGTATGAAATTTACATATCTCTCCTAAGCCATGTAACTCGTAAGTCAGTAAACTACCCAAGCGTGAGTGCAATGGTGGCTCATACAAGTCGATGGTTGTGCAAACAATTGAGAATATTCAGACGAATAGAATCCAAAAGCACCATTAATTTTGATTCGTCTGTAGTTAGAGCCACAGTCTGTAAACCACCGTGTCAAGGTTTGAGCTCCATTTGTGCAATGCGAAATCTAAATGTTGCTAACAAACTAAAATTACATATTAATTTGCTCAGTTGTTGGATGGTAGCTGTGCTAAGATGAAAACCAAATTGTTTTAATCTTTGGATTCATGTGTCTGATATATGTTGAATAAAAATTAACAATCTCCTTCCTACATTTTCATAAACAAAAACTAAATATTGCGCCACAAGCTAAACGTTTTGTAATTCCCCACAAAACAATACGTAGATTTTACATGCTAAAAAACATTCTAAAAAACTCGAACAAATGAAAAATTGCTTTTTTACAGTTCCTCATTGAGTTTCATCAGATAAAGAGGATGGCAACTTATAACCAGATCGACAAAGAGGACTACGATAGAGAGTTCTCACATTTTTGTAAACAGCTCTTACTTCGAACATTTTCTCAAGTGCAACTATATACTGGTAGCTGTTTTGAACTTCCTATGATCTACTTCCTCGAAAATGTCACGGACATCGACAATATCAGGTATCATAGAAATGTGTGCGCCATTAAAAAGGACGCAACTGCTCCAAGATTCTTCAAAGGAACTCAGCTCATTATTCAGTCTGAAGGAACACACCATGGACACGCAAGATTATATTTTAAAAACAGCGATTTTCCATACATTTCTGAGATGGCTCCAGAAAAGAGACCTGCTTTTATGCAGGATTTATTACAAAAAGAAGATATTACACCACATTTACTGGAGCAATCAGATATTTTAACAGATTTATTTTCTGATTCCAGCTACACAAGTAAATGGTTATCAAATTTTCAGGGACTATCTCGGGATATAGTAGATGCGATTTGGTGTCCACACTGGCCTGAGGAGGCAAATGAGTGGAAATTCCGTGAGCGTCCAAATGAATGGCCATCGACTAGCACTGTGGACAAAATAGTAAACAATGGATGCCTATTAATTGATAAGCCTCACCAGAAAAGCCAATTCATTGCAAACGAATGGCGATTCTCATTTTCCGGGGCGGAACTCATATTAATCCATACCTGGAGTGATGTACAAATGTATATCTATCATATTCTACGTCTGATTAAGAGTGACGTTGTGAGAAAATGCGGTGGAAACAACACGACATATATCACCACTTATCATTTCAAAACTCTAATGTTTTGGGCATGTGAAGAAAAGCCAAAAGAATTCTGGTTGCTCGGCAATATAGAATCAGCTGTAAAGGAATTAATGCTCGCCATGATTGAATGGTTGATCGAAAAGCAGTGTCGAAACTACTTCATGCCGGGTAACAACATGCTAGATCATTTACAAGACAGTCATGACTTTGACAGAGAGGTGCAGTTTCTTTTAGATTCTGTATATTTATTTCATGAGTATATTTCACGCATTGTTCCTTTCACAGAGGATCCCAAACATGACCTTCGCAGAGAGTTTACTGTGCGCATTCCCACTAATTTGCTTTTTGCTATACACTTGAGGGTAAGCCTCTGGTACGTTGTTGATCTTCAAACGCCCGGAAGGCAGATGTATACGCCCAGCAATGCTATAGAGAAAAGTCGTTTATTCCAATCGGACATTTACGTCTTGTTCCAATGCCTAACGATCCATCGGCGTCTTATTTCAGCTAAGGACTTGACAGATAAATTAAATGGATTGCACGAAATCAAAGAATATTTTCAAATAGCCAATGAGAATCAAGTTCTTGGCTTCACGAATGTTGATATTTCGCCTATGGACAATTTTCACGCCGTATTTACAAAGTTGTTAAGGAAGAATATAGATAGCAGCTATATCATTGATTCACCGAAGAGCAATTCTCAGCAAGCGGAATCCATTCCTCTGCATAGAAATTCAGCGCGACGTAAATTATTATGCTACAGTAGAACTGAACTCGCCCAACGATGTCACGCTGCATGTATTGTGGAACTGTTCTTCAACATGATGAATGAGAAAACACCGAAGCTATCTTGTTTTCATACAGCTGCATATGAAGCAAATGTTTACTGGACAATTTTTGAAGAAGAAAGAAATGACATGGCTGTAGAGAGTTACAAACAGGCATTGAAGATTTGTGACAAGTGGCTTTCTTATGCTGAAAGTATACTATATAGTTTACCTTTCATGATGTTCTTCGGTGTGAAGGAACTACCAATAATAATTTCCAATAAATGGTCACTGATTTTCGACAAATACATTCAAGTCGTGTTTGGTTTTTTGTCGCTTGTCAAAGGAGTAACAGACAGTAGATTTCAGTCGAAAAATGCAAATGCAAATAATGATTTGGATGCTCTTATTCACGTTTATCCAATAGATTTTCTGCAGTATATAAGTTATCAGTGTAATTTCCATTTGAGAAATTGTTTTTCGTTGGACGACTATTTCACGGATGACATGCTTCTGTACACGGCCGCTCGTATCAGTACCGAGACTTGGCGAAAATTCAACATTCACGCTGTATGAAAGTTTCTGATTTTGGATATTTGATGTTCTTTTATACCTTGCCCAGATAAAATTATGTCGTAATAGCAGCTTTCGGGACACTCGACCGTATCATTGCTGGCGGACTTGATGATGATGGTATGTCGGGTTAAGTGGTGTCTTGTTCCTGAAAACGCTTTTTACATATTTTTACTGTTCTAAGGGGTTGCCTATAAGTCAACAGCCCGCTCTCCATGGATGAACCTACGTATGTTCCAAAGAGGCAACACGTCTTAACCATTATATGTCATTGCACAACTGCGAGAAGCGCTCTACACATTTTTAGATACGATACGATACGGTACAGTACAACCGTAGTTGCCTATACGCTTAGACGTTAAGGTGATCTGTGGACACAGGTGGGTTTTGGTGAGACTAATCTTTATAGTAAATCTAATACGAAAAGGTTCGTCAAAAAGTAATGCGTTAAGTGGTAGGTGGCTGGTTTTAAAACGCTATCTAGATTAACTGAGAAGTCAGTGGAAGGATTCAATCACTGGAAGGACATGCTCCTGATAATTATGTGGTACACTGTAATTCTAGCCAATGAACGCAAGCTATAGTTGAAAATTAATGCGCTTGGCAACTGATTAATAACGAATGTTCTATTCTATTCATCTGTAGTTTTCAGTTTTTAACTCCTGATATAAATAACGATCGAATTACAGTTACAGTTCCAACAACCCTCAACAAGCAAACAAACATCGGGCAAGTAGACATGGCGCATTGACCTACATACAAAACATTGCATATAGGCACACCAATTAATATATATATATATATATATAATGTTACAGTGAATGTGTAGAATCAGGGAATGTGTATGTGACGTTTGTGAAGGATGACGTCAGAAATTATTTATATTGGCCGTCTGCGTATAATAATTATGTCAAATTGCTGGCTTAATGCATTTCTCGCTCAGCGCTCCATATAAGTGACGTCATTGTCGCGATTGCCTGCCCGGGGTGGGGTAAAAACGGCCGCCGACGCGCTTTGAACTTCAGCCGCCGAGCTCTGTGGTGAACTGTCTTTCCTTTGATGTCTCCTACCCCCACGCTCCGCCGATGTCTGCCGTCGCCTTCACCACAGTAGTTGAGATCTGGACGTTAAACCGAACGGACGCTCTGTGTAGGAAAGTGCTGAGATGTTGACGTTGAACTGAGCGGTCGTAGAGTTGTTGATTCGAATCGTCTGTCGACATGTATCGAAGATAGGCGTCGAATCGATGTCAATTGTATTAATTCAGTCAGAAGTGCTGCAACTTTGCCTAGTGGTTTAGTCGACACAAGGAGCTATAGAGGTTCGGGTTTCATCTCCGGCCATAGAAGAGGTGAACCTATGAACTGAACCTATCGCTTTGTGAAGGACTGTTGAATTCTGTGCTGAACTGTTGGTTGATCAGAGTCAACGAAACGACCCTCGTCATGATGTCAACTCGACTCTGGCCTCGTATTTAAAAGTGCTGTACGCCGATTTCCACCATTGACGGACGCTGAGAGCCTTCGCCTACGATTAGCTCTGCTGCTGCCCTGGACGGTGTCATCATCGACTGCATCAGTCGGCATCCTTGGGTGATAACATTTTCATTCTTTGGGCTATATAAATTCCCATCTGGTGAATTACTGATATTGGGTGAAGCAAAGATTTGAATTCTCAATTGAACTAGAGTAAGGGTTTTCTATGGCCAATTCAGGCCTTCCTCCAACGCTCGTGTAAGGTGTCAGGTTACTTGTATAGCGCAAGTAGAATTAACTTTGCTATATAAAATTTAATGATTTTGATCACAGGCATTGGTGGGTTTTCTTCGTTGAATATATTGCAGGTATTTCTTACTGCGAGGTCTTTTGCAATTCTTGTAAGGAAGGAAGGAGAGTAGCCTACAAAATAGCATTCATAATATAATTGAATCAGATGATGATATATTGATTTGTTCCTTGTGTTAAAATACTGTGTTAAATTCTTCGTTCAAGATCTCTTCTGATTCTGGTAAGGAGGAAAGGTCTAGACAGATTCATACAATGAAGATTACTTACTGCCACTGGCTTACTTATATAGCGCTGTAAGAAATAATGTCTTCGCGCAGAAGTAGGATGTCCTCACGGTCTTCTGTATCGAGATCCGACGTCCAATTGCTATTGAGTATTATCAATGAAACTAGGGATCAAATTAGCTCAATGCAGAGCGCTACACAGAATCAAATGAGCGCCATGTTGAGTGCTACTCAGGACCAAATCACTGTTGCTCAGGAGCAAATGAGCACTATTCAAATAGAGAATAGGGAATCGATGGATGAGGCTGGAACGTCTTGAAACGTCGCCAATAATCCAAGCTGCTGCAGAGCAGGATTTGAACCCTCACTCCAATGCCCTTGGAGTGGTCGCTAGTCCAGTGACCGTGCCTATGCCGCTCAGCCAAGATATTCCTGACAACTTGAGACGTAGCATTAGATTAAGCGCCAAACCCCGGCCGCAATACAAAGAGTTAAGCTTTCGGGTTAGATGTCAAGAACCTCCATCTCTGAGTTCGAATCCCGGACGATGTGTTCAGCGTAGCGCTAGTTCCTATTCACCTACTGCTTTGCAACAGTGCGACTGCCGATGATACGACGCTGGCGACGTCGGGCGATGGGGCGGTAGGGACCGGCGCCACATGTATATACCCTGAAATTTTCAGGGTCGATGCATATTCCCTGATTCACTCGGGGAATGTACACATTCCCTGAAAAAACCCAGGGTATATACATATACCCTGAAAATTTCATGTGATTTCTATACACATACCCTGAAAACTTCAGCCTACACTAGCACATTAAGCCAGATTTCTATACACATACCCTGACCATATAATTATGTTATATTATAATATATTATTATTATATATTATATGTATGTATGTTACAGGGAATGTGTACTTTCAGAGTATATGCATATACCCTGAAATATTTAGGGTACATGTGTATATACCCTAATTCACTCAGGAAATGTATACATTCCCTGAAAAAACAGGGCAACGGAGCCTGAGGAAGGTGATGGTGGGTGATTGGCAATGATGGTGGAGGTACCGAAAACGTGAGGAATTCAGGAGGAAGATCGTTCCAGAGTCGTGGTTCAGTGTTTGACACGTTTCGGTTGGAGAACGTCATATGAGTAGTACCCTGGGTCAAGAAAGAGTGAGACAGGAGGATAATCGGGTAGAGCGCTACATATACGCACGCATAGTCTTAATCTAAACGAATCATGAGCGCAATTATTATTATTATTATTATTATTATTATTATTATTATTATTATTATTATTATTATTATTAATATTATTATTATTAATATTATTATTATTATTATTATTATTATTATTATTATTATTATTATTATTATTATTATTATTATTATTATTATTATTATTAATATTATTATTATATTATTATTATTATTATTATTATTATTTATTGAGTGTTATTTATAGAGTATTAGTGACAATAATTTCAATCGATCAGGCATCAAATTATGGCGCCGAGCAATAATTGAGAGTGAAGGTCTTGCTCAAACTCTGGACATAATATGATAATAACCGTCTTACGGGTGGCTCTAGCCCGTAGCCTACTCTTAGCGTTGCAAGGCGAGTGCTTTAACCAATCGGAGGCCATCAACAACGTGAGTGTATTCGTCACAGCAGCGTAGGCTAAAATAAGTCCATTGCGACGTCAAATGTGTATTTTTTACTTATGTTTGCAGACTTTTGCTTGTGTGCACAGTTAACAGACATTGATAACATTTAAAGAGAGAGAAGTCGTTGGCCACTGTCGCCTAAAAGTATTGGGCGTCATGATACTTCGCCAGCCTTTCATGCCTGGCTATTCATCTCTAACAAAAGATAAGCCAATCCAGTCAGAACGAGGAATTGATGCCTAGCATTGTGTCCATACAACTGGCTCAAGGAAAGCCAACGGATGTTGACAATTCCTCCTAAATCAGTTTTAAAGATTATAATATTATACAGAGTTGAGTTAATGAAAGTTCACTTCCTCTTGTGGTCCACGAGTTGTTTTGATATCGGTTGAATATCTGTAAGCATTGAAGATGAAACTCAATGGACGACTATTGTCATCGTCCCAACTGTAAGCCACTCAATGCACAACGTCTCTAGCCTTCCAGTATTCCCTCATATTCCAGCCTCTCATCACGCACTTCATAATCACACTCATCATCATCGTCGTCATTGTGATCAAGGTCTTCCTTTCCATTTGTTACATTCGACTGTCAGCAGTTCATCATGTTATTCATTCCGTATACAAATAGCCTCACCTTCGTCGTACTTTTAATCGTCAGAAGCCAAGATCAGCAGGGTTCCAGCTCAATTATTCACCAGGTTTCTCTATATTAGGGATATCGTAGCAAGGACAAGATTCGGCTAAAACATCAGCTCAATGTTCTCATCACAGTCTTCATTATATATAGGCCTGTCTCACTGTCAATGAAAGATCGGCCTAGGTAGGATCGAGGACTGAGATGGCCTGGTAGTCAGTCACTCCAAGAATTAATCAAGCTTCATATCACTGCAATTACTGGAGTCACATCTACATCATGAAGAAACCACCACAATCCGGTTTAAAGCAATGCTTCAAATACTGGTCTGTTTAACTGTTTTTGTTTTGTTTTGTTTGCAGTATAACTTTTATTAAAAGCTATTCGCATAGTGAGTGGGATACGGTCACTGACTGGTTGAGCGATTGCCTTGTAGAGTGTGGGTTCGATCCTCCTCATCCTCTGAAACGGCTACGGTCCCTGTGTAGGAACCTTGAGCAAGATCTTCAATCACAACAGTATCATCAACTTATAGTTGGTCATTAGATAGTGAAGCCTAATAAATGCGTAATGTAA
Source organism: Aporrectodea caliginosa (assembly GCA_020284085.1). Classification (NCBI taxonomy): domain Eukaryota; kingdom Metazoa; phylum Annelida; class Clitellata; order Crassiclitellata; family Lumbricidae; genus Aporrectodea; species Aporrectodea caliginosa. The sequence goes on from JACEVL010000039.1 coordinate 571,170, forward strand.
AGGATGATGATGCTGCGAATCCATGAGCTGTTAACCCTCGGGCAACCAAGGGGGAGTGGTTCTTATGCGTTTTTATGCATAATTTTTTTCATACGGAATATTATTTTTACATTTTGTAGCAGGTTCATTTGCGCACATTTTGAGGTAAACATCATTGTGGTATCTCACGCCGTTCAAACGTTATACCCGATATACCCGAGGTACCAGAGGGGTGGACACCACCACCCACCCTTGATTTTTCGACTATAGCGCATTCATTTTTCTTTCTGGAAGAGAAACAAATATGCCATTCTGTAGAGGGAATGCAGGGCTACATTTGCTTGCTTAATTTTTTGTCTTTTGAAAACTGGAAGTGATCAAAATAAATTATAATACGCGTTATCTGTCTGAAAATGGCTGATGCAACATCACAACGTAAACCGATATTTCTACATAAATGTTTGTCGACAGCTACAGATTTAGAACTTATATTAGCTGAAACAGATACTGAAGATGAAGTGAGAAGCCAGTTTACAGGAAGCATTTGCACAAAACAACGGAAGTAACTTGCAAAAAATGCAAGGACCACTGACATATTTGACTGCCGTGAACAATAACTGAGGGTTAATGCGAGTCAGGCGGGTTAATGTGTAACAGTTGTTTTGCTTTGTATCGACACTTAGGTGTCTTTATATGGTATTGTTTTTGTTGTTGTTTTTTATATGTATGTGTGAGCACTTGTTTTAGCGCCCCTTCAAGATTTCTACTCTGAATCGGAGTTTCACGCCGAAGCGCATGAGCAATTTCGAGTGAAGGACTTGCCCAGGGTCCCTACGCGGCGGCTTGAGGTGGATTCAAACCCGCAACCCTCCGGCTGCAAGGCACCGAACATACCCCTACGACACCGCGCCCCATAACGTTTAAACGTCATATTATGGGCGTATACACTAGACTCAATTTATTATGTCTTCACCGATATGAAAAGATGACGATATACGCCCAAGATCTGAACAACACGTAGTATTTTTCAGTGTCATCTCCTTCCTCACTCTATCTATGCATTCATATTGTGTATGTATGCAAGTGTATGTATGTATGTATGTGTGTATGTATGTATGTATGTATGTATGTATGTATGTATGTATGTATGTATGAATGTACGTACTTACATTCATACATACATAGGCGTCATAGCATACAAAAGACAGAACCTAATGGTCTAAAGGGCGTGGTAATGGGATACACCTTTGAAATGCTATAGGCCTACATGTCATGCTATAGGCGGTGTTTTGCGACGCCACAGTCAGTGATGAACAATTGAAGAGAGTCTAGCAGCTAGCTGAAGCGTAACAATAACAGAACGTCTAAATAGTCGGACAGAAATGCACCTTGGACTGAAGGACTAAACATATTAATCTAACAGATGTTGTGTTCAAATAGGTCCAGATATGTTATTACTAAGTATATATAAATAAGGAAGTAGGTGAATATCATGAAACATTTGATTCCATAACAATGGGACGATATGTGTTCAATTGAAAATAGCCTACGTTTTGGGGCCGACTTAGCTTCAATAGTAATCATTGCTCTGAATGACAATGGAGTTCAGAATACCGGTAAGTCTGAATATTCCAATGAAAGATAAGGTGCCGTCCATAAATGACGTCACGCAATTTTGATCGATTTTTGACACCCTCCCCTCGTCACACTTCGTCACAAACAGTTACACCCCCTAGAAAAGTGACGTCACAAAGCTCTGACCCCTAAAACCAAATTTCCATTTGATAATGAAATATGTTTCAAATCACATTTATTGTCATTGTAATACTAATAAGTATTTAATGCATCACTGCACTCTGATGTTGTATTAAAGTAGAAAGTCAGGTATTAAAAAAGAGTCATTGAAAAGCTGATATTAGCATAGAATTAACTTGAATATTCATCGTCTAACCAATTACTATAGATATTCGGAATATTTTGTAGTAGAACAATCATAAGCAGAATGGAAAGAATAGAAATTCCACAATCACATATTCATTTCATAGAATGAAAAGCTCTGGTAGAATTATTAGAATAAAAATGTTTAATATAAACAATTTATTCAAAAATGTACAGAATGTATGCTTCTTCATTCTCCCATGGCGAAGCAAAATGCTTCTTCATGAAACAAAATTAATAGGGAGAGCATGAATATTTTGAAATCTGATGGTGACCAAATATTTAAATAATTAGACAATTATTAATAATGGTGCCCGTATACATTAAAATAATTTTAAAAAAATGAAAATTTAATAATCATAACTAGTGTTGCTATTGTTAAAATTAAATTGTTGTTGATTGTTTGATTTAATTACATAGACCTGATGCGACGTCACATTTCTCAAACCCCTCCACCCCCATGTGACACATCGTCACAAATTTCCTCCCCTCCCCTAAGTGCGTGCCGTCATTTATGGACGGCCCCTAAGCTGGTGAGACTCGTAAGAATATATGAATTCGAAAATTAGTAATTTCCTATTACCATTCTCTTTTTCAACATGACGTTTGCAATTCACTGATATTCCGTTTTAAAACAGTTTTATGAGAATAGTCTCTTATAGGCCTATATGTTACCGTTGGAAAAATGACACAAAAATGGGCGTGTTTATTGATAGAGAAAAGCGAGTTCGATTGGGTCGATTGTTGGTTTATTTAATTTAAATTGAATAGACGGTTTGTATGGTTATTCGTATTATATGCCTAAGAATTCCTTCTTCCCGGAAACAGTGCAAGTTGAAACACACTTGAAAACCGGTGACTTTGGCTCTAGTCGTTAATTCTGAAATTGGCAAATACCGAGACGTGGACGAATTGTCTATCTTTTACTTTTGAGAACAGGGTGGGCGAATAGAGCGGAACAGAAGTTGTCCGTCAGCTGAGTTGTGTGGTAGGACGGACGACGCTAGCGCGCTCCGAGCCTTGGTTACCAACCTCCCTACATTACCAATTACAGCTGCTCAGTCTCCTACTACAACCTACTAAACGGCTGAATAGGCGTTGTCATTGGCTGAGTAGCTGTTCTTGTTGATTTAATACAACTATTCATTTACCCTTTGCAAACATTAAACTACAGATAACAAACCACTTTAAATAACTACATAGTCAATGACTACAACTTCTCATGAACCTATTTCATCTACTAAAACCATCAACTGCAACTACTTAGCCACCTTTTATAACTACTGCTACATAGCCAATGTAGTATAATTGCTAAACCTCCAGCAACAACAACTACTCAGCCACTTACTCTGCTATTTCTAAACATCCAACTACGACTAAAACGACTACAACTACTGAGCCACCAAGTAAAACTACTAAACCACTGCCACTATAATTCAGCCACCACCAACTACTGCTAGGCCAGCAACTACATCCACTGATCCACTGACTACGATTACTCAGCCACCAATTATTATAATTATGCTAATCATCTACAACTGTTAAGCTACAACTGCAGCTACTTAGATACCATTTACAACTACCAAGTACTAGACGACCAAATGTACCCGATTACCTTTGACTGTTCCTTCGGAACAACCAAAGAGAATGAAGACAGAGATTAGTTCTTCAACAACTGTTTAGCCCTGTTGAATACAAAAGACACGAATTGCTTCGTTCATTTGCTCTGAATGCTATGAATAGAATCTAAATAATAGAAGAAAGCAAAAGAGGCACGTTTTATAGCTAGAACTACTTTATCCACCCAACACATAAACACTCACCGAAAACATTCAGGTTTCCTTGCCTATCTGTAGTAAAGACCTGAGAGAATGAATAAATGAGAGAATGACTTTTTCACAGCCATTAAAAATCCCTCGTTTGTTGTTTGCAGATTAATTAACGACAAACTTCCGATGTCCATAATGTTTCTTGGTATGCCCCACGCGTCCCTACAAACTATCTTTGCCAAATGAAGTCGCTACAATGTTTGCTTCATGTTGATTATTTTTAAACGATATCCTATCGACTTTGTTAATTATTGAACACCTTTAAAGCCACCTTATAGACATTAAAATCTGTAACGTAAATGTATGACCTTGACCCTGTTCGTATTTCAGTGAATTAATTGATTGAGATCTTTTACCGCCGTTAGGCCTCTAGCTCCATCGACTGAAATGCATCTTATTACCTCATCACGACTTTCAGTTCGTGTAAATATACTGATGACTGCATCAGGTGAGTGTTTCTCAGAAGGAAGTTTGGCCAATTAGTTGTCAAGAAATACTACGACATTACTTAGAACTTTGTCTAAGGAAGATGTCTGCATGAGAGATTTTTGATTAACAAGAGAACTTTGCATAGTTACAACATTCTCTGAAAATCCCAATTGGAACAACTTGGTTGATGCACAAGAAACAATAACTGTCAGTAAAACGCAACACTTTAGATCCTTTATACAGCCTTGTTTCAGCTCTGTTTCTCAGGTTCCCTAGAGTCGCTATACAAATGCTCAAATGCACACCTACGTAATAAACAACGTTTAGATCACAAAGACCTCGGAGCGGAGGAGACGGTGGTAGAGAGACTTGGGAGACGAAGACTTAGATGGTACGGACACGTGAGACGGATGGCGGGAGTGCGGCGCTACACGGTCACGCGGAGGGAGAGAGGAGCAGGGGAAGGCAACGGAAGACCTGGATGGACAACATCCAAGAAGACCTACAGAAGAGGGGTACAGACATAACGAAGATCGGCAGCATAGTACGGAATAGAGAACACTAGAGAGGCTTCATAAGGGCCTCATCGTCGGAAAACTGATGGAAGAGAAATAACAAGAAGATCACAATTTAACTTATCTGCATTTAAATAAAAGGAGAGAATATGTATTTCATCGCTAATTGCATGTAATTAATAATTTGTATTAAAGAAATAAGAGACAAGCAGATGGTTTGTCCGTTTTAGTTTTAAACTCATTATTTTGCGTTAACATTTCACCTTCGTCAACCATATTATCAAATGCAGCCAGTGTTGAGCGTGTATGTTACATATGTACGAGATTTGAACTTAATGGTAGACGTTTGAATAGTCGATATAAATAGCAAAGTAATAAATCATCTGAGAACATCGGTAGCCTATTCACTGCAGCGCATACTATTATTGAGATCGTATGTAAATAATGAGCTGTTTCTACCATTGGCCAATACGTAGGCGCACCTCGCGAGCAGCGCAGACTATTGACAGCGTTTTGTCAAAAAATCACTGTAGTCGAAAGTTCAGTTAGGTCCCGAGTTAGGTCCCGAGTAGTTACTCCGAAGATAATCTTCCTCTGTTGACGATGCTCTAGAGCCATCTAATATCTTTTAAGATAGACAAGGAAAGGGAATGAAACAAATTATGGCAGATGAGAGGATTTGTTTGATCAAAGGAATAGAGCTTACAGCAGAATAGACATCTCACGGGTATGAATTCTCTGATTACTAGACAATAGACCGAAGTTAATTCAGAGACTTTTGTTCGTTTCCCAGAGCGCCTGCAGATAAAACAAGGTCTTCAGCAATAAGACAGTTACTAGTGTTTGCTGTTGGTTTATTGGCTTTGCCTTTGACTAACTAACAACTTTACAATTGAACGTATTGATGATAGGCTTCTGTGTAATGTGTTTTCAAACTCCGTTCGCCTTCTTCTTCTTCTTTTTCTTCTTCTTCGCCTCATTCGCTAACAGGTCTGCTTCGTCTTTTGTGTTTCTAGAGTGAGAGGAATTTGACGAAGAAACTGATCACAACATAAGCTACGCTGATTAGAATGATGGCCGATCGAAGCAGAAATTCATTATTGACAATAGCAACCGTTTTGATATTATTTACTTCTTTCGGAAATGGTACGTATGGTTTATTTATCGAAACCCTAAGCGCACTATTAACTTATTTAGTTTGTCTGTAATGTGACTGCTAACCTAATTCTTTTATAGCAGCGTGTGGCTAATGTCTTACATCAGTTCGTTCATGATCAACTTCAACGAAAACCAAACATGCAGGCACACATCGAAATGTGCTTAGCATTAGATAAGGTATAGTTATTGCTTGTTTAGGACATGTCTCTTTTACAGACCTTATCATAATTATGCAAATAGTTCAGAACAGGAAGTAGACTGGTCACACAAGCACAACATCAACAAGTAAATGAAATAAACGCTGTCTATGTGCTATGGGTATTCTCGAATTAAAAATAGAAAGGGAAGCGATTTAAAACACTTTCAGCGTATTTAAACACAACTAGCAAATGATGCGGATTGTCGATTAACGCAGAAAAACTAGGATTTAAAACTTTAAAAACTGGAGACAGCAAAAACGTTGGCATCAAATGAGGAAATGTTGATTGGATAGACCATTATTCCCATGAATACAATTCTCTACAACATCATCATCATCATCATCATCATCATCATCATCATCATCATCATCATCATCATCATCATCATCATCATCATCATCATCATCATCATGAACTACAAGGCCTATGCAGTTATGGTAGCAGGAAAGTTGCATATCTGAGAGCAGTGGGAATAGCGTTTTGATCAGATTGCTCGACACTGAAAAGTTAGAGATGGTAACAATTCGAATGAAATAAATGACATGATTTCGAAATATCGCAGAAGTTTCAAGACTGCATAGAATATTACAAATGTAGACATAAGCCTGATATAATACTCGAATATGCAACATTACCTGTGGATACAATTGTTCTATGTTCTTCTGTCATGAAATTATTGGCAAAGCCTTTCGATGTACATGTATGTCCTGTTCTTGGCTTTCTGTTATTCGTTTCTTAGCGTGGGTTGATCATCATATATTATTATCATCATCATCATCTACATCATCATCATCATCATCATCATCATCATCATCATCATCATCATCATCATCATCATCATCATCATTGTCACCAACTCTTTTCTTTCTTAGTTGTGACCTACCTCAAGAACTTTCCTTATCTCTACATATAAATTGCTCAACGTCTTCTAACTGTTTAAGAATTAAATTGACACAGTTCTTTGAATGTTTCTTTCTTTCTTCAAACACAGTTTAATAACAACAACTCAACTCTTGCATTAAAACAACTGTACTACACTGTATATGTTCAAATTCACTGTCATCAGCAGTTTCTAAGTTTGGCGCGCTAACTGCACGTGTAAAAAGAATCTACCGTCAGCCAATGTTTAGGCTACTTTAGGCCAAGCGCCCACGAGCCGACAGCGCAACTAAGGCCTAAGACTAAAACCGCTTAACAATCGATACACATTATATATATATCAACCTAAAGAACACCTGTGCTCATTATATATGCAAAACATTTGTTCACATTACCTCCTTCCCTTTCTTTGGATTGAGCAAATTAAACTTAAAAATTTGCAAAATCATCATGTACTAAATTATGCAATAAACTTAATACTATATAATACAGTAAAATAAACAATCTTATAATCTAGATAAACAATCTGCTACAACATTTAATCGTCCTTTCTTATAATTAACTTCTACATCAAAAGTTTGCAGTGCTAAAGCCCAACGCACCAATTTAGCAGACTTAGACATAGATTCAGTCAGATAAGTTAAAGGATTGTGATCGGTAAAGATGTGAACTTTAGATCCAATTATTATCTCTTTCAACTTATTTAGAGCCCAAACAATAGCATAGGCTTCTTTCTCTACAGTTGCCCATCTCTTCTGGGTGTCAGTCAGCTTCTGACTTATAAATGACACAGGGCGCTCTATTCCCTTATCATCCATCTGCGTTAGCACAGCTCCTACTGCAAAATCACTACTATCGCAGTACAAATTAAAAGGTTTTCCAACATCAAAAACATATAAAACAACTTTAGAGCGTACAGCATCTTTAAGTAAATTAAATGCCTGTTGATGTCTATCAGTCCAATCAATCTTATCTGGAACATGTTTGCTTGTCAAATCAGATAGAGGCTTCGCAATCTGTGCAAAATCTTTGATAAACTGTCGATAGTAACCAAAAAATCCCAGCAATTGCTTAACTTGTTTCTTCGTTTCTGGGGTTTTCAAATTAATTAAACTTTCAATTCTATCTGGATTCATTTGAATCGTTCCAGAACCAACCACATGACCGATGAACTTTACCTCACTCTTACCAAAGATACATTTCTTTAAGTTCAGAGTAATGTTATGCAGTCTCATTTGCATTAAATATGCATCTAAATGCTGTAAATGAATCTTCCAATCATCTGAATGCACAGCAATGTCATCTACATAGGGCTCAGCAAATTCATTTATAGGCTGTAAAACCATGTTAATTGCTTTAACAAATGTTCTTCCTGAGTTGATCATTCCAAACGGAACACGAGTAAACTCGTACAGTCCATTGTGAGTAACAAAAGCAGTTTTCCATTGATCAGTTTGCTTAACAGGACAAGTCCAGTAAGCACTTCGACAATCAAAAATCGAGATCACATTTGATTTTCCAACTTTGTGCAACACGTCTTTTACAATCGGCATCGGATATTTACAATCCACAGTGAACGAGTTAATGTATCTGTAGTCGCAGGCAAGTCTCAGAGAACCGTCTTTCTTTTTAACAATTACCAACGGACTTGCCATTCTGCTCGAAGATGGTTTTATAATGTTGGCTTGAAGCATTTCTTTAATTTGTCGTTCAACTTCTGCTCGATAGATGAGTGGAATACGGTAAGCCATAAATTCCTTTTCACGAAATTCCGGTTTCAGTTCAATTTCATGTTCAACCAATGTACATAATCCAGGCTTTTCAGAAAATCGATCAGAATATTTGTTCAGTACTTCCAGCAATTGTTTTTGTTGAGTCAATGTTAAATGGTTAATCTGATCAGGATCAAGATTCAGTGAATTCTTTTCATCTTGCAAGTCATTCTTCGTCAGCAGTTCAACCACTGAACCAAAGTCTTCATCTTCTTCAACGATTAGTCCACAACTCATTGCTCTTGTAATGTACTTTCTGATTTTATTTGCGTGAATTATCTTTCGACAATCGTCACCCATATCAATCAAATAAGAGTACTTTGACCTTCGTTGTATGACAGTACATGGACCATGCCATCGTGAAATCAGTTTATTTGTTGACGTCGGATACAACACAATAACTTTTTCACCCGGTTCAAATTCTTTATGTTTCGCTCTTTTGTTGTATTGATTCGTATACTGTAATTGCTTCTCTCGTGAATATGATTCTGCAAACAGTAATGCTTTTTCCATATTTGCTTTCATGTCTTTCAAGTACTTTTCTGGTTGGATTCCAATATGAGGTGGTAAATTAATTTCTCTTGTCCAACTTTCTTTTAAAATTGCCAGTGGTCCACGCGGAATCTTTCCATACACCAACATATAAGGAGCAATTCCAGTAGTTGCATTCGGTACTTCTCGTAATGCCCACACTGTAAACGGAATTACTTTATGCCATTGCCTTGGATTGTCAACAATTACATGATGGATCATTTTCTTGAATGTTTGATTCCATCTTTCTACTAATCCAGCTGCCTCTGGATGACCTGGCGTATCAAATCTTGGACTACACCCCATTAAATTCAGAAATTCTCTTGTCAGACTCGCAGTAAAATTTGTTCCTTGGTCACTTGTGATCACAGAAGGTACACCAACGTTCATGAACAACTCCATCAAAGCATCACATACAGCTTTCGCAGTTAATGATTTCAACAGAAACACTGTAGGCCATCTTGTGCAAGAATCGACAATACATAAACAGTACTTGTGACCTGCAGCAGATGCTGGCTCGATTGGTCCTACACAATCCATTGTAATTCTTCTAAAGGCTACATCTTCTCTTGGAATTGGAGTGATAGGAACCCTGTCCATCACCAAACTTCTTGCCTTTAACTGACATTTCTCACATGATTTGCAAAATTTCACTATATCTCTTCTCATCTTTGGCCACGTAAAAGACAACTTTATTCGTTCTCTAGTTTTCTCTTCTCCAAGATGTCCTCCAAATACTGATTCGTGAGCCAACTCCATCACTTTCATTCGTCGCTCTTTTGGTAACACCAATTGATATATCGTTTGCTCTAATATTCGATATCTCTTGTACAGTAAGCCATTTACCACGCAGAATTCAGATTCTTTATCTGGCGCTAAATTCCACCATGCTTTCAATGATTCATCTTGTCTCTGCTGTTCTTCGAATTTCTTTGCGTCTGCAATCTGCATCTGTTGTTCTTCATCTTTCTCGTCTTCTTCAAACAAATCTCCTATCTCAACATCACATTCATTATCCTCTTTCGTTTCATTTACATTACCATTCTTGCATGCAGCCATCTCTTGTTCATTCATCTCTGCTGTTATACCGTCTTGCATTAAACTTTGTTGATCATCGCTTTCGTTTTCCTCTTCACTTGAACTTTCAGTTTCACTTTCCTTTTCGACTTCTATCACTTTCTTTTGCTGACTCTGCAATCTCGTCGTTACATTCGCTTGCACATCTCCTTGTATCATTTTCACTTGTGGCACGGCTTTAAGTTCTGCAATGATTTCTGGATGCAACAAGAATCTTTCTGTGCTTCCCATTTTTGCAATACTAGCACACATCAATGTCACATAAGGTGTAAGTGAACATTTGACTTTATGCGGAATTACCTCTAGATCTTCCACATCGTTACAACACAGCCTTACATCAACTTTCACCAACTTTGCAGGAATGGCATCTCCTGCCACGCATTGTAAGTTCACTTTTCCAATCTGCTCCACCTTCATGCCTTCCAGTAATTCTTCACTAATCACCGGAACCTCTGCTCCAGAATCAATCAGTGCTTTTACTTTTATTGGTTCTTTTCCTGCTGTTCCACGAATTTCTACCTCGACGTACTGTAATAACACTTTCTTCAATGTTGTACTTTCATCTTTTCCAGCCATTTCTTTCTGCATTCCATTGTGCAATAGAATTTCTTTCTGAACATCAGGTGAAAGGTGACATTTCATCACTGACTTTACTTCAGTTTCATTGTTCTGATGTTCTGTGGCTTGACTTTCAGAATTATCAACCACTTGAATTCGATTTGCCTCATAGGTATATGCGTCAATTCCATTTTTGGCAACCACTCAACTGGATTAACTAAGAAATTTTTCGAACGAACGGGTTTCTTGTGTATCGGTCTCAAGTAGTTTCGAGACATTTTGTAAATAGGAAATTAAATTTTTACAGCAACCACCCGAGAAGCGGAATGTTCTGAAACGGTGAATTAGGTCCTAGTATAAGTCCGTCACCAGATTTCATGAACAATCCTTGAACCGGTTTTCATATACAATCCCGATCCCATCGAAATACCTTTTGGCCATGGAGACAGATACAAACCATCTCCGGCCGCTTTCACCTTACCCGTTATTCCGTTCTTATTGATGTACAATACTCCCGACCCGCTAATTTTATCTACAACTTTCGAGGCGGCCGCAGATCCTATACCAGCCATTGCTCCCTGTGCTAAACTAGGTAGCATGCTAGAAAGAAGGAATTTGCCGGCCGTTGCTAGAAACGGTAGAATAGCTCCGATGAATCCTCCTTCGACTTTGGCGTTATGAACTAACTGCGTTTTACTCATTTTGATAGTTACACCCTTTCCATTCTGATACGCTTTCGTCATCTTGTTAATTTGCGCTTGTGTAAGAGCCAAAACGTGTTCTCCCGACAGATCATCGTGAGACAGTCTAATACTCACACCATCACATTGAGCTTCGAGCGCGCGTTTGATTTTGTCATTTTGCCCTTCCGAAATATTAACTTTTACATTCGTGTACCGACTCATTTTGTATGTAACCAAGAATAAACTTTTGATATTACTCACACTTCTCTGAGGTGAAATCTAATCGACAATTCCTCTCCTCTGAGGTTCAACAAGTTTCCATTTTGGTCGGTAAGCTTCGTTTCCATCGATGAAATCGTGCGTAGCGTAACGGGTAGATAGATCAAATTGTGGGGTACTTCGATAATCTTGTAACCCGGCCCCACGTTAGGGAAAAACGAATATATCACGTTTCCCGTCGTTCCGTTAGCGTACGAAGCTCCGATTATATCGCTAGTCACCCTCAAACTGTTTACACTCATTATGTTCACTATTTCTTCGGATTCGTTATATCCCTCACCATATACCCAGCGACGGAAACCTAAGACCGATCTAATCGAGTTGTTCGGTGTAAAATCAACTTTATAATTCGTTGCAATGGTTAGCACAGACTTCAGCGTATTACTGTTCGGTTGTAGCGTAATACAGCATTCTTCCTTTGCCGCATCGTAATGCCCTTTCTCTTTCATGATTCTCTGCAGGTACCCATTGATATCCTCGATTTCGTAGCACCCCTCTGGAATATTTACATCGACCCACGTATCTCCCTCATCGGGTGAATATCTGAAGTTGTTGTTCTTTGCGTCAATATTCGGAAAAGAGAAGTACGTCTCCAAATTAACCAAAGCCATTTCGTACATTTTACTCGCGTTCAATTCGATCAGCGGATTATACTGGGTCCTAATTTTCGAGCTCTTTTCGCTCAACAAAATATAAAATGACGATTTTGGATCCGTGTTACGTTCCACCTTTTCCATAGTAGCCGCTATCTTTTCGAGAGTAGATTCCATTTTATTTTGTATTATTTTATTTCAAATAGACGCAGGCATGTAGAAAGTATCGAGTCCACACCGATACTTGCCATTGTCTGCACTACTAGTCGAATCGATTACTAGGAATCCGTGCGGACGTTTCCACACAATTTTGCATAGGTTCCTAAATTCTTCCATAGGCATGTCTTCACCTACATGATCGTGATATATATGAGTAATATTTTTCAAGTCTTGTGGAAACAAACAAATAAAATTTGCGTTCTCTCTTATTGTTTGCCTAGGCAGTTTGAAATAATTTTGCGCGAGGTAAAAACAATCTACGTTACTATGCCTTCCTCTGATGTAATACGTCTCGCATTTGTTCTGTTTTTCCAACTGAAGGTCATCGAATATCATGAGGTTCTTCTTGTTGCGGCTCAAATCTCTCGGGTCTGGCACGTCTTCTGAACTTTCAAAGAACTGACATGTCATATCAGATTTTTCACCTATTTTTTTGGCCATTTCCTCGATGACAAACGCGGGTGATACGTTACACCTCATAATCTCTTCCTTATTTTCATATAATCCGCCGATCGCTTCTTTGGGTAGTTTCTCTTTGAATGCTTTCTCGAGTATCTTGTACTCTGGTTGAAAGAGAGATCTTCCGAATACTTGCAGGTTATCGTAGTCTAACCATCCAGGCCTAACCAACAGATTATGAAGAAGCGTCGTCTTACCACAACCAGACTTTCCTACAATCAGACCTCTGATACTTCTAGGTAGTAGAGGGTTGTTATTTCGTTTCGATGTATTTTCATCCCACGATAAATCTTTGACTTCCATCGTTTTTCAATAAAAATCTTTTCGTATTCAAAACGATACGAAAATGAGTAACAATCTGTATTGCGTAAAGTGTAAGTCAAAAACCGAAACGAGAGATATTCAGAACGTCGTTAGTAAAAATAATAGGAACATGCTTCGAGGCGTTTGCGCCGTGTGCGGAACGACAAAAACTCAATTCGTGAAAGGAACTCCTTCACACGGAGGAGATCTAGTCGGTTCACTAAATTCAGTTACGAGAAATATTAAACTACCGTGGGCTAAATTTCCAGGCGAGATGCATCTACCAGGTCATTCGTTTACCGGTCCCGGCACTAGATTGGATTTGAGACTGAATCCTGATGGGAGTCCCAAAGATTGGAGTAAACCCGTTGACAGAGTAGATAACGCTGCGTATCATCACGATTTAGCTTACGACAGGTATTCGGATACCGCCACTAGGAATGTCGCCGACAGAACGATGATAGACGAGTTGAATAATATTCCTAATCCTACTATCAGAGAGCGCATCGAAAGAGCGGTAGTGAAGCCTGTATTGTCCGCCAAAGCGAGTCTCGGTCTAGGTTTGGAGTCTTCAAAAAACTACAAGAGGAAAAGAAGTTGAAGTGGACTGATGAACTAGCGAATGAATTGCACAAACCCGCGGTACATCGTTTTCAGAAAAGGAAGGTTTACGTCGGGGGTATTGATGATATATGGGCGGCTGACCTGGTTGATATGCAGGCATTTGCCGAACAGAACGATGATGTGAAATATCTGTTATGCGTCATAGATTTATTTTCTAGATACGGTTGGATCGCTCCATTGAATGATAAGAGCGGTGACTCCGTTTACAATGCCTTCGCGAAGATATTTACGAGCAGCGGACGAAAACCCCAGAAACTCTGGGTTGACAAAGGGACTGAATTCTATAATAAACGTGTAAAGTCTTTGGGAGTCGAGCTGTATTCGACTGAAAATGAAGAGAAATCATGCGTCGTTGAGAGATGGAACAGGACGATGAAAGAAAAGATGTACAAATATTTTTCAGCTAATTCTACGAGAAGATATGTAGACGTGTTGGAAGAAATGGTTAGCATTTACAACAACGTTAGACACAGTTCTATACAAATGACGCCTGCTAAGGCGAGTATGAAGGCAAATGAAAGAATCGTGTGGTTGAATTTATACGGCGGCCTACACCCTACGCGCGTCAAACCAAAGTTTTCAGTAGGCGACAGCGTTAGAATCACTAAGAAAAAGAAGACCTTTGAAAAGGGTTACACGCCGAGATGGACTGAAGAAGTATTTACAGTATCGCAAGTACAATACACAGATCCACCAACTTATAAAATTACTGATTGTAATGATGAGGAAATACAGGGTTCATTCTACGAAGAAGAGCTACAAAAGACTACTCAAGAAATATTCAGGATCGAAAAAGTTATTAGAACACGCGGGAAGAAATCTCTCGTAAAGTGGCTCGGATACCCAGACTCGTTCAATTCTTGGATCGATAATGAGGCATTGATGACTTTACCTTAGTGCCTACACAGGCCGACAACGCACGACACTACAGAAATTAGTCCCTGTAATTACGCGTTGACTCGGCTGTGGGTTGCGCGATCTTATCGATAGCTCCCCACAAGTACACTGAACAGTCTTTCACTAAGCTTCAGACGCCAGGGCAGAAACACATTGTGTCTTCGGCTAGTGGAGCCAGCCTTGGGTAAATTCGCACTAAGAACTCTCTGGGCTCATGGGGCCACAACACACGATGATTGCACGGAGCACGATTATGGCGAGGCTGCCATATATGCTTCTTCAGCCTGGTGGGGATTTGCGAGCAGGGTGGTGATCGGGAGCGCCTGAAGAGGGATGTATGCGAAGGGTCTAGAGACCTGGGTCCTCACGCAGGATGCCCCCTCCACAGTAGCCAACTCAGCGGGGAAAGCCGACGATCGACCCAGCGCCTACCCAAACGCCTACCACGTTCTCCGTCGGCTGTACCCTCGACTCCGATGAGAAAACTATTTAACAATAACTTCCGCAGAGACCTTTGCTTAATACACATAGACGTATCTTGATAACGTATTGCGTTTTGTCAATGCCATTATGAAATCAACGAATATATAATCCAATCTTAAGTGATGCAGAGGTCGTATCGGTAGAGCTGACTGATTCGTAGGTCTACTTGAAATGACTCTGGACAGCATTCCCCCCATGCTAGCGGCCGCTCAACATCTTTAGAGACATTCTCACTACAAGATTACTATGACTACTAACATTGCGAATTTGCGCTTGTCAACTGACTGGGTCTCAATCGCTACAGAAACGGTTGCAATATAAAATTAAAATGCGCCACTACTACTGGGTTAATTCACAAATCCAAACTCTCGGGCGAACACAAGCTAGTAGTTGTAGCGCATTTCTACGTTCTCATGCTTGTTTGTCGATATTGCACGTGTTATTCCTACTTTTTGTATAGAAAATAACGATGAATTTTCGTTAGTGTTACTTTCAAAAGTGCCATAGTTACAGTTAATAATATTTTTTAGTTACAGTTATCGTTAACGAAATCATTTTAGTTTCGTTAACGAACATTTTCGTTATCGTTATCGCTGACGAGAATCACACACTATAGGTTATATGGGCGACCTACCGTTGCTGCATCCGTGGCATCGAGGAAGATTAAACCCTCCTGTAGTTCCATGGCCTCCTTCGACGAATCTGCATCATGCAAACGACAATTCGTATTCTAAATATTTTACAGATACATAGATCTAGACTGTTTGGATCTATCCCAAGTCCCCAACCAAATCCAATCCAATCTATCTTCGAGACCTCTCGAAATGAAAAAAAATTAAATTATATATATATATACGCGCTGAAGGATATATATATATATATATATATATATATATATATATATATATATATATAGTAGTGAAGTGCAATAGACGTACAGCAGAAATGATTGGATATATATATATATTGTAACGGATCGACATCATTGTGGTCAGCGTTAGAGAGATCCCTTCCGACCGGCGCAATTCAGACCGATTAATCGACTTACTATCAAAGTTGTAGATGGTCAGAAAGGCGTAACTTCCGTCCAACATATCCAAGTCTTTAGCGACTCGAAGAAACAACATTCGATCATCTTGGCTGAGCATCAGAAGCAGAACTGTAGGCAACAATAAGCAGCAGACGAAATCAGTCACAATGACATTAATTCAACCGTAAAAGATCGATCAAAAATCAGAACGAGATCACCGACGAGATCTATAGCTAAAGAAGCAGGACAGGTGCATACACACACACACACACTACGAAAGAAGGGACACTGCTACACACACACACACACACCACACACACACACACTGAAAGCACACTGCACACACACACACACACACAACACACACACACACACACACACACACACACACACACACGCTCAGCCTGCTCTAAACTTATCGTCTCCTTCTGTCTTTGTATCCAGTCGTCGTTTTTCACATTTCAACCGCGATACCAGCTTCAGTGGCTGAACTAGGCGAGGCACGAAACTTTGCACTTTGTGCTCTTTCAACAATTATTATATCAGATCAGCGGACGTATTCCATGTTTCTGGTTTGTCAGTCAACGGAACTGAAGTCGACGACACTGTGGAGAAATTCTAGGGCGTCAACTGTGATCACGAGACCAATTCTGCGAGATGTATAAGGGTACTATAGGCCTATCAACAACGAACGAGCGATTGCGATGCCTTTCGATCAGCGTAATCATCATATTGCACAAGAATCAAATAGTAACTGGGCCAACTGTAGATGAACAGGCGAAGAAGGTCAACCTTCGAATGAACTGGCCTCGATTAATTAACCAAGAATCAAATAGTAGCTGTGACCAAGTAGATGAACAGGCTGTTTAGAGAACGATTTGATGAAGGACGATTTGATCTACAGTTCGGTTGAAAAGCAACGTCTTCTACGTCGCACTCGCATCAAAGAGTTTTGGGCTTCGTCTTAAAAAGTTACCATTGAAAGAGAGAAGAGCGCATAGAGCGCAGCAGCATTTGCAGCGTTTACTAAGCGATTGCTTACTTCCAGTTTTTCCTTTGGCGTATTTTGCCACTTCCTTCATTCTTTTAAGGTCATGCGGTTCAGTAAGCGAATCGTAGTAATCGATCTGGAGATAGTGGACAGTCATTCCCCGAGCCTGAAGGAAACGTCTTATCTCCATCGCCCCAGTGTTGATCAAGTCTCTGTAGCTGGATATGATGGCTACGCTTCTCCATTCGAAAGCCTTCATGAACTCGTAGAAGGGCTGAGCCATTTTTCTCCAAGCCCCAGTCAGTCGAATCATGAAAGGAAAGACCTGAAGGTTGTTGAAGTACTCCGCCCTGCAACCGTTCACTAGCGTCGGTGTGCGCATGAATCCATAGAAGGAGAAGAGTAGACAGGCAGGCATGCAGTCGCCGATCAGCACAAAGTCGAGACCGACTGATTCTGTGGACCAAGTGTCAAACCAGAGGTCAAGCGTGTTCATGATGATGGACTTCCGAGAGCACGGACACTGGCGAACGTTCAGACTGATCGTGATGTTGGGTGCCATTCGCTTCCACTCTTTGCTCTCTGCCATCATTCGCTGTAAATCCTTGAAGTCCTGATCGAGTTCTTTTGTCGGCGTCTCTTGTATGACGCCACCAAAAACACTGTTGCACAGACTGTCAGAAATTCCGTTGAGCACAATTAAAATAACACAGATGGAAATGCTCGGAAACAATTCCTTCATCCTAGCTGCAAGCAGTTCTAGGAAACTCCATTAGTATTTCAGAATCCGCGTTGTCTTAGTTAAATCGCGTTCTGTGTCGTTGCCAAACCCGCTCCAATTTATGACGTCACAATATTTGTGCGCTTTTTCTTCTGAATAAATCTGTAGAGTTATAATAATTATGGTCTATTAATTAATTAATGCATCTCTTCAATTAAAACAGCGCATAACCCTTTACGGAGTCTTACCCAAACGTAGGGAACATCCACAGGCTGTTGTGAAGTCAGACTGAAATAGAATGAGAAACGATTGATCGGATACGAAAGGTCAGCGACCCTGAACAGCCGTGTGAAAAGAAGCGTTCGACAATCGTTTCCGAGACGAAAGACTTCAGGAGTGTCACTGATCGTCGTCGTCCTATTTGCACCACTATTATAGCAAGAACCTCTGCAATAGTCGCTGGAGCCAATTAAACAGTCATCTTTATAAAGTGTTTCCTTTCTTTTCCGCCCCTCAGATTCACATTTCGGTGTGACCTTGCGCGCGTTAGCCTACAAATTTACTTAATAATAATAATTAACAAATTTACTAAATAATAATAAAATTAAAGAGGAGCCAATGCTTTGTCAAATGAACGATTACTTACCACAGAATATAACTTAAGCTTACTTTACTTTAATGCATT
>JACEVL010000039.1:597501-605001 GCA_020284085.1 Aporrectodea caliginosa
ACAGAAAATTAACACGAACAAGACGCCCTAATAATAATGCTATGGCTTCAATTTAATCTTCTCTTTTGTCAAAAAATAAAAGTCAACTGGTACCAAGTTGAAACCATTTGACTTATATTTGTTGAGATAATATATGTTGTCGCAAAAATAACATTGGGTGCAGAAATGATTAGGCCTACCACATTTTTATGGTTTATTATTTAGCACACACACTGAATCATCACACACACACACACACACACACACACGCGCGCGCGCGCAAACACACACACACATAATGATTAGGAACGAAAAACAATTTGACTTGTGTCATGGGGCCCGTACAGTTCACTCTGCACATGGCCCGCAATATACTAGGGCCGGCACTGTCGTTAGTATAGGTCTATTGGTGAATAGGCGCTACCAGGGAAATGACGGGTTGATTTAAATCAGTCGTATAGAGAGAGATGGTCCGAGCACTGACCCTTGCAGCGCGACACCGACGTTGCATATGTCGAACACGAAGAGCCGAAGATCAGCATGGAGTCCATGCTGATCTTCTGCTCTTCCATGGACGCGGGATCGATTCCCGCTACCTTCCCAAAGGTCGACTCAAACTCGATTCGCTAGGTGGCGAAGATAAAATGAGTAGTAGGATGTGATGGGCGCCTTGCATGGCTGCCAAACAGTTAAATTCGACTCCTGTAATGACTTGCAATCATCCGATGTTCGTACCATGAATTGTAATCATACAGCGGTATGTCAGTTTGAATTAATAATAAACATGAATATAATTATATGTCTGTCATGTGACTTGTCTGTGCAGCTGTTGTCTGCTGCCTCTGATGAGGAAGTCTTGGACTACGGTCAATAAACTCCTCTTTAACCCATTGATGGGTTAACATGAGGATTAGCAAAGGAAAGGAAACAACGGGTAAAGATGACTATAGATGAAAATGAACTGGAACAAGTCGGAAAATTCTGTTACCTATGAAGTACGATCACAAATAATGCAAAGTGTCATGTAGAAATAAAGAGAAGAATAGCTATGGGAAAAGATGCCTTCTATAAAAGAAAGGAATTAATTAGAGGAAAGCTAAATAAGAATCTGAAGAAACGAATTATCAAGTCTTTGATAATAATTATGGAGTGTGGTGCTCTATGGATCGGAAACATGGACTCTGAGGAAGGAGGACATCAGAAGATTCGAGATGTGGATATGGCGAAGGATGGAAAGAGTCAGGTGGATGGAACGCAGAACAAATGAAGACATACTACAAATGTTGGAGGAAAAGAGATCCCTGATAGAATAATCAGAAGCCGACGGAGAAAATGGTTGGGTCACATACTTAGGGGAGACTCCCTGTTAAGAGCTATAACTGATGGAAGAATGGAGGGTAGGAAGAGAAGAGAAAGACCGAAAACGATGTTACTGAACTGGATGATAAAGAAGGGTTACAACAAGCTGAAGGTGAGAGCCAGACAACGTGGCGAATGGCGACATTGGACGTACAAAGCTGCCTATAGGAAGGATCCAGGAAGAACCAAAAGAAGTAGAACCCATCAACGACTGAATTTCTGCTACTGGCATTCCACAGCAACTTAACTCCAAAGATACTGGGTTACTGAATTGTTCAACTGGCAAACGATGCTCGTAACTTAGGCGTTCTTTTCAATACTACAACGTCTGTTACTGGCCATGTAAACAGTGTTATTTTGTAAGTAATCATTATCTGCTCATTTGTGATATACGCAGAATTAGCGTTATGCGCTCATGTCTTCAAGGATATCTCTGGCAAATGCATTGGTTTCCAGTTGCTTAGGATTGGTTTCAAATTGGGGTTCATAGTTTATTAAACTTTTAACTCTGGCCAACCACAATATTTCCAATCAGTTGCTATCCCCCAGACTTAACATTTTTCAACGAGGTCATCTGATTATCTTTCTCTGGTCATATCTAAATCAAATATGCTTCTCTGTCTCTTACGGACTGATCTTCTGATTATGGCTTCGTTTTGGTGCCATCGCTTGATGCCTTGTGCATTAGATAGAGACGAGATAGAAGTTACTAATTAATAATAATAATGATTAATAAACAGCTTTTCTCTCGCCAATGGTCATGATAATTATGGTCGTAATTCGAATACCTTATGAAGTGGAGGTTGACTGTGTTTTGTGAACTGAGTTTCTGGCGATTATTATTATTATTAGGAGATCAGAAAAAGCTGCAAATCAGACGGATTCCTAAATAACTTAGGTTATGATGCGATAAGTGGAATATAATATATATTGCATCAGATGAACTCAAACGAAGAGTGAGACAAACGAATTATAGATAATGATTCGTTGCATCTATTCAACATGCAAGAGATCATCGTCTTAGTCTTTGACAATGTAGACTCCTCGACTGCTTACGTTCTGCTGATGCTTCCAACTTCTCTGCAATTGCTGACGTCACTCCAAACACCGCGTAACGAGGCGTCTTAACGCCGACGATTCCAGCAACTGCTGGACCTGTCAATCATTCACCATCTTCCTATTACATCATGAACTCAAACTGAGACATTTGCGAATTGTAGATAATGGTTCGTTGTTAATACAGAATGTATTAATGACTATTCAAAATGCAAGAATCTTAGCCGTTGACAATGTAGACTCCTCGACTGCTTACGTTCTGCTGATGCTTCCAACTTCTCTGCAATTGCTGACGTCACTCCAAACACCGCGTAACGAGGCGTCTTAACGCCGACGATTCCAGCAACTGCTGGACCTGTCAATCATTCACCATCTTCCTATTCATGCCTTGTCTTTTCTAATTTTATCGACAATTTCCTATACTTTCACTAATATGCCAAAATTCTCCCACTAACCCATTTATTGATACAGATTGCTTGAAACGACACCAGGATCGCCAGGTACCACCCAAAGACAACCGCAATTTCATCCCGCGACTTCTGTACAGGCATTTAAACTAATGAAACCCAATATTAACCAGGCTACAAACATCAGCAATGATGTCAACAAACACGGATGCCTACAGATACTGTTGAAATAGGTCGTTAGTACCCCTCTCCTCTATTAATCAGACATTGGATTCAATATATAAATATCCCTAATAATAATCATCACTAAGCAGCACAACAGTAGCAGCAGTCCTAGTCGCTCCATATAATTATACAAACTCATAATGAACAAAGTTGCGTTGTGACAAACGTGATTAGTCAATGAACGAATATTGCAGAAGTTTCGACCAATTACACGGAATATGACAAACCGGTTAAAATAATACAGGTCCTGTATTTCTCACTAATTCGTAGGCTACAAGTGATGACCTCGACTTCAGAATTCGACATCGATCACAGGCAAATTTAACAGAATAGAATGGAATGAAATAGAATTAGTTAGAATAAAATGAAATGAACAGGCATTGAATGGAACGAAATGAATACTGGAAAGCAGATGCCAATGGAGTTGATTACATTCTGCTGGATTGAGACAGACTGTGGACCAGATCAGATTATGATGAAAAGACCAGATAATAAGAAATCGAAGATTCTGAAGCGATGATGCTGAGCGAATACCTGAGTGTACTCCGATCCTTATTTGTAAAGACGTTTGGCTGAGGTGAGCTATCGTAAAGCTCTTTACGAATGCAAGGACATCGAGAGCGAGGTTTGCAATTTCCATCGCATGTTGATTTCCGTTGCGAACTGGCAAACCACTGGCAACGACGTAGCAATCGCCGATCGTTTCTACCTACGACAAAGAAAAGGCAGCTATCTCTACGCCTGAACAATATCTTTGTTCACTCTGTTCAGCAACTGCCTTTCGATATATCATTAAGTAGCATGATTATTAGGCAATAATCCTGTAGAGGTTTCGAGCCTTCGTTGAATACATAGCGCTAAACTGTGTGTTGATCATCCATCAGCCGCAGATGTAGTCCCACTGCTTGCCCTGTTTGACTCTGGCCAAATGATCTAATATGACGGCGACCTTATAACAATTGCCAGCATCACTGCATCCACGTCACCAGAATTAGAAAAGACCGGTTGTTGATGTTCTGCAGTGCATTGTACTTATGCTTAGTCAACGATTATTATCATTGGTCACTTTATCGTACTATACACTGAATCAGTCAGTCAGTTCATTCATAGTTATTCCGTTTTGGTTGACCGGAGGAGAAATCTTCTTTGGTCAGCAGCTGAGGAGGGTCAACTGGTTGCTGCTCCTTCTGCATGCACCTCGCCCTCTTTGGGTGGTTGGGCCGTCATCATCCACCGGGAACAGATTCCCTCTGGATCTTAACTAGGAATCCTTCCTGCTTCAGGCTGCTTCCACTTTCTATGAACACTGGAAACTGTTCTTTTCCGCCGGAGTTGGTCCGCTGAGTAGTTTTCTCGGAGAAGCGCTATATAAAGGCTCTGAATGAATTTATGTAGCGCCGTTTCTCTGGCATAGATATGTAGCATAGATATGTAGCATATCTATGCTAATGGATGAGGATCACTTTACCTTGTATGTGTCGTGTCTGCTTGTGATTTCATCGTATGCGGAATATAAGGCGCTGAGCAGTTCGATGACCTAAGTAAATAACCAACAGAATATTATTCCGTTCATCGCGATTTCCTCGTATTTTACATAGCAAGAAAATTCAGAATCGACTGTGGCCCAACCGCTGCATGGCTCAAACACAACAGAAACTCATCGAAAGATTACAGGAGCAAACTGGCTGCAGATTTTTAAGATGGCAGGCGTTTCTTCTGAAGGGGTCAGACACTTTACTAAGATATGCAGACATAATATTATTCACATTTAAAATGTAGATTGAACCAACGTTCTATTTACTTGCCTGCATCGGTGTACTGGCGGCCGCTATCTTCGTGAATCCGACGATATCAGCGAAGCACATGGTCGTCGATTCGAAGCTCTCGGCAGCCAATGTCTGTCCCTCTTCCAATTTACTAGCCACGTATCTGTCAATCATAGACATAACGTCACGACTCAGGTGACCAATGCAATTATAAGTCACAATATTCTAAGAATGTTCCATAAATGGATCGCATCAATTGTTCTATGCGTTGATAGGCTACCATCGGGATCTGACTATTATAAATTGTCTCTTAGCAATTGCTTGCCTTACTATAGGCCTATATATCGCTGGCCTGCATTGTGTCTAAATAAATCGTTTCTCTTCCTATCACCACAGTCTGTAATCAGTCATTGCCGACATAATAAATGAGGCGGACAGGCCACAAGGCTTGAATGCAGATTCCATTATTCATTCATTCATTTAATTCATTTCAGATATACTATATAGCGCCCCTTCAAGATTTCTACTCAGAGGCGCTCCCGACTACAGCGCGGACACTGAATCGGAGTTTCACGCCGAAGCGCATGAGCAATGGCGAGTGAAGGACTTGCCCAGGGTCCCTACGCGGCGGCTTGAGGTAGATTCGAACAATTGCAACCCTCCGGCTGCAATGCACCAAATATACCCCTTGAGGTGGATTCGAACCTGCAACCCTCCGGCTGCAAGGCACCGAACATACCCCTACACCACCGCGCCCCACAAATAATAAGCCTAATAGCAATCTTACTTAAATAACTTAGTTGATCCATGAGTTGCCCAGTCAGCTGTTCCGTGACTTGGTTAGTAAGTTGATCTCATGAGTTTTTCTAAGAGTTCTAGGCTAGGTTAGTTGCTCAGTCAATCAGTTAGTGCGATGAAAAATGAATAGGTTCGTTGACCTAACAATTTGGTCAATGAGAGATGATCAATGAGTTCGTCAGTCAGTTGGACTTTGAGTTTGTCCATTGGCAATGCCATCTTTATGTTCGTCGTTTGCATATATACACCCGATGCTATGTCCCTGATTTCATATATATAATAGAGCCAATTGTTAGTCAGAATTATTAGTTCATGAGACAATAGTTATTGTTTTTACCTTGGCAGGAGGGCGAAGAGGAGATCGTATCCCTTCTGCCTCTCGTGATCCAGTTGACTCGTCGCTTGTTGAACGAGGTCCGTCAGATTCAAGGCGTATTTCTCCGTTCTCACAACCAGGTTTTCTATTAGGCCGGCATTGTCTCTAAGAAAAACTACAGAACTAATATTTGGATTCTCTTACAACGTCCACAGCATTGTCTCTGAGATAAAGTGCAGACCAGCATAGGACATCAATATCATCGTTGATCGTGCGTTTTGGGGTTCCTAAAATGCGCTTTATGAAAGTCTAAATACAAATATAGGCCTACATTGTCTCTAATAAAATTATACTTCTATTAAACGGATCATCATAATATTCAGTTAATTGTCTCAAACGAAAACTGCAGAACAAAAGACTTGGAATCTCAGGACATTCACTTCATATTCATCTCTGATGCTAACGACAGACTTTAAACTCTAGACTTTGAATAAATCTCTTAGGAAAACTAAAAATCAAAGTTTTTTTAAATCTTAGAACATTCACATCGTAGTCTCTGAGCCAAACTAAAGATCTAATGACTGTAATCCGACGACATTCACTGTCTACTTAACCACTTTCGGGATGGAGACTCACGAAACGAGGCCAAGATCTGATAGAACTCAGCGAATGGCAAGCAGAGCTAATTTCGAAGTAATGCACACAAGGATTCGCAGAGCTTCAAAGACATTCGAACTTCTGCCGTTTCCAAGATGTCTGGTATGAGAAAACAATGGTTTAGCGTATGCACAAATAACTTTCAATAAATCTGTCTGGTAATTTGAAGGAAAGATTAGAACTATGCTTCCAGTGGAGTTCGTAAATGCTAATCGTGAATCGATATAATCAGGAAGGAACCTGGTTCATTGGTAAGCTTACTGGGCTTCCGACACATTGTCGAGATCTTGGACTATTTTGCGGAAGGTCGGTCGTTTGCTGGGCGTTTCAATCCAACATCTTTCGATCAGATTGATCCACTCTGGTTTGCACTGGGCGCCAGTCAACAGTGGACGAAAGGCAGTGGCAGTCTTTCGCTTGATCTGCAGAACGATTTCTACAGAAGAAGAATTATTAGTCTCGATGACTGTTTAACGCAACAGCAACTTTACAATTTTGATTTCTTCGTTAGTTTGTGTTCCTGTTGCTGAGGTGTATGTGTCCCTGTGGTGTATGTGTCCCTGTGGTGTATGTGTCCCTGTGGTGCATGTGCCCCTGTGGTGCATGTGTCCCTGTGGTGTATGTGACCCTGTGTACGTACCCTGTGGTGTATGTGATGTAGTGTCCCTGTGGTGTATTCATCCCTGTGAAATGGTTCTCCCTGTGATGTATGTGTCCCTGTGATGTATGTGACCACCTCCCTGTGATGAATGATGTGTCCCTGTGGTGTATGTGTCCCTGTGGTGTATGTCTCCCTGTGGTGTATGTGTCCCTGTGGTTATGTTCCATGTGTACAGCTGTGGTGTATGTGTCCCTGTGGTGTATCTCCCGTGTATGTGTCTGTTATGTGTCCCAATGTGTCCCTGTGGTGCATGTGTCCCTGTGGTGTATGTGTCCC
>JACEVL010000039.1:610001-650001 GCA_020284085.1 Aporrectodea caliginosa
CGATGGATGATTACCTGAGAAGAGAGATGAACGATGGATGATTACCTGAGAAGAGAGATGAACGATGGATGATTACCAGATGAACGATGGATGATTACCTGAGAGATGAAGAGAGATGAAAGATGGATGATTACCTGAGAAGAGAGATGAACGATAGATGATTACCTGAGAAGAGAGATGAACGATGGATGATTACCTGAGAAGAGAGATGAACGATGGATGATTACCTGAGAAGAGAGATGAACGATGGATGATTACCTGAGAAGAGAGATGAACGATGGATGATTACCTGAGAAGAGAATGGAATCATGATTACCTGAGAAGAAGATCCGATGGATGATTACCTGAGAAGAGAGATGAACGATGGATGATTACCTGCGATGGATGTGATGAACGATGGATGATTAGAGAATGAACGATGGATGAAATGGATGATTCGATGGAGATTACCTGAGAATGAGAGATGAACGATGGAAACCTGAGAAGAGAGATGCGATGGATGAGATGGATGATTACCTGAGAAGAGAGATGAACGATGGATGATTACCTGAGAAGAGAGATGAACGATGGATGATTACCTGAGAAGAGAGATGAACGATGGATGATTACCTGAGAAGAGAGATGAACGATGGATGATTACCTGAGAAGAAGATGAACTGTCATGGATGATTACCTGAGAAGAGAGATGAACGATGGATGATTACCTGAGAAGAGAGATCGATGATTACCTGAGAAGAGAGATGCGATGGATGATTACCTGAGAAGAGAGATGAACGATGGATGATTACCTGAGAAGAGAGATGAACGATGGATGATTACCTTGAGATGCGATGGATGATTACCTGAGAAGAGAGATGAACGATGGATGATTACCGGAGAGAGATGAACGATGGATGATTACCTGAGAAGAGAGATGAACGGGATGATTACCTGAGAAGAGAGATGAACGATGGATGATTACCATGAACGATGGATGATTACCTGAGAAGGAGATGGGATGGATGATTACCTGGGAGGGAGGCAGAGGAGAGGATGATTACCTGAGAAGAGAGGAGATGGATGGATGAACGAACGATTCGAAACACATATTTGTCGTGAAATCGACGAATGACATCTGAGATCCTCGCTGATTCACTGTGACGTGTTAGCAACATGAAATGAAAGTCAGATCAAATTAATAATCCCAGAAATCTGTGTTTAATGCCGTCTTAGGACGGGCAAACATCTAGTAATCACTCTCATAATAGCGGGGCGGATGGATGATGACAAAACACAAATAATAATATAATAATATTGGCGGTTGGACTACGCCTGGGAGCCAACATATGCTAATCACACTGTAATGACCAGCGGTTCAATGCGGTGGCTTTCCGCGGTACTTTTGCCACACTGGACCTTAACGACGATTAGGTGCCGTTGCAGACGAATTTTATTGTTCTTAATTAATATTAAGTCCCTGAGACCACATGTAATTAAATAATAATAATAATAATAATAATAATAATAATAATAATAATGACTTTGGCAGGGCCTGGTTGACCAGAACAACGGAAGATCCACACCGATCTCTGTTACTGTCCAGCGATTCAAGGAGAGCATGGCTGGTCTTGCTCGCTTGGTTCTCGTCAAATGCTCCCCCCCCACCCCTTCGCTCCCAGGGAGTCCTTAGCGACTTCATCTACCGCTAAAGCTGGACTTCACACAAGCCACGGGCGAACCCTTCTTCTTCAGCGTCTTTCCATTATAACGCTTCAACGCTGTGGCTTTTAGCGGAACTGTCCACAGACCCTTGAGTGACATGGATGAGCAGCTGTTACAGAGGGATATCTATAGGACTTCGGGAATGAACTACCTCAGGGCAAACAAAATAGCAACTGTTGGAACTACTGTTGTTCATGCAATAAGGTGGAAAAGCTCTTGGAATAGTAACGCATAGTCTACAGCTGGTAAATTTTTCTTCTGCATTTTTACTCTTGGCCGCATCTCTGTCGAGGTGGTGAACTATCAGCATATACATGTATGCATTATCACTTCATTAAAGCTAATTATTATTCATTTAAC
Organism: Aporrectodea caliginosa; assembly: GCA_020284085.1. Taxonomy (NCBI): domain Eukaryota; kingdom Metazoa; phylum Annelida; class Clitellata; order Crassiclitellata; family Lumbricidae; genus Aporrectodea; species Aporrectodea caliginosa. Next base: position 612,063 of record JACEVL010000039.1, read on the forward strand.
GGCGTTCGTATTATTATTATTCGCAGAAATAAACTACAGTAACAGTTTTCTCGACCAAACTTCATGGTAGACTAGACTGTCATTAAGTCGTTATAACGTTGGTCTGTCGGTGACAATCTTCCAAAGTTGAGTAGCGATAGAATTCGGAACCGTACAATCTCCAGATTTGCAGAATAGTGTTTACATAATAACTTATACGCACAAAAAAATATAATCGAGACAAAACACGCATCGAATTTATTGAGTTTTTAATGCAAACAATTTCGTCACCAGCAAAACAGTTATACACGACTCTATAAAACGCTATCGTCAGCAACATGCAACGACGTTTGCAGCTAAAGAAATGAACTGCGTTCATATTGAACAAACTTTACAAAAATTACTTATCAACGAAGTCATAAAATGTGGCTCTGCTTCTATCTTCGTACTTAAAACACTGAAAAACCACGGTGTATCCACAGATTCTCTACATGATGATCACTCGCGAAACCATCATAGCTAGCAAGAACGACGTGTTGCCTCCTCTGACCACCAGGCAGAACAGGTACACATTGCTCTCGCTGTGATGGTTGCGCGAGCGATCATGGCGAATGAAAAGAACAAATCCCATCTTGAACGCCTGATGAACAGACTAAAACGTTCTATAGCTTTATATAACTGAAATTGCCCCTCTACGAAAGTTCTTGCTAATGAGGCAGAAGTGGTGCAGTGGCTCGGTTGGAGAACTGAAGATGAGCATGGACAGGGGTCGAGAAAGAGTGAGACCGGAGGATGATCGGATAGAGCGGGTTGGCGGGTTGGTGAAGAGTTCGCGAAGATATTTGGGCTTGGAGGGAGTTGTAGGTTAGCGGATTCGCACTGGGATGTTTAGCCAATGGAGTGATTTTAGGATGGAATGATATGATGATGCCTAGGCCTTCTGGTGACTGCTCTGGCTACTGAGTTTTGGATAAGCTGCAGACGCTTTAGCTGAGTTGATTCAAGGTTGAGGAAGAAAATAAAGTCTCAATAATCGAGCTTTGACTAGACAATGGAAGTAGCAATGGCGGAGGCAGTTTTCTAGTCGAACAGGGGCTGAAAGCAGGAGCGCGAGAGGTTGGAGATGTGGTTAGAGAAGGAGAGATGTGGATTAGAAGTAATAGGGAGATAGATTGTGGACAGAGGAATCGGAGGAGAAAGTTAGAAATGACGAGTAAGTGGATAGGTGTATGGAGGGGTCATGGATTTTAAAACCATTTTAACCAGAGATTAACCAGGGATGTTAAAACCATTTCAACTAGGGATATAACCAGGGATTTTAAAAACATGGATTGCGGCTAAATGTGAGGAAACGTCTGCAATGCTCCCGCTAACCCTACGATGCATTCATGAAAACGTGCTGTCTGAATTGACTTGACAATTGATTTCAGCATACCGAAGGAACGCTTTTCTTTAGGGTCGTGTTCTGCGTTTCTAGTTCATTCCATGGAATTATCCAGTCTTTTGTCGAATTCAGCAAGTGACGATACTTCAGATAGCTGAAAATAATATTTCTGTTAATCTTACGACCATAAATAATATAATCAGATTTTTCATCATCATCTTCATCATCATAATTATCATCCACGTTATAGTTCAAATGCGTCAGCAGTCGTCAACTGTCTCAATGGAGAGCATTGAAATGTTTTACGGATGCTATCCCCAACGATATGCATGCACGTATTAACTGGTTGCGCATGCAAGCAAAATTATCTTAAGGATTATTCTGGAGAGAATAAGGAAACAGACGGAGTCGGAGGTGGCAGAGGAACAGGCAGGCCGGTTTTAGGAAGGCCAGAGGTACTAGGGACCAGATCACGAACCTGCGAATTATTATGCAAAAAGCAAACGAACATCAACAACCCCTTTTCATGTGCTTCGTAGATTTCAAAAAAGCTTTCGACTCAATAGCTCATGAAACGCTTTGGACGACAATGATCGAAATGGGGTTCCCAGGGCATATAATAAATTTGTTAACAAAGCTGTATAGGAAGCAAAAAGCAAGAGTCAAGGTGGCAGGAACTCTATCGAAGGAATTCAGAGTTAGACGTGGAGTGAGACAGGGATGCGTTTTGTCACCAAGTTTGTTTAACATCTTAGCGGAAAGAGTGATGAGAGAAGCGTTAGAAGGGTATGATGGAGGAGTGCAGATAGGAGGAAGAAGGCTGACAAACCTACAATACGCCGATGACATCGTACTACTAACAAGCTCGGAAGAAGAATTGCAAATGTTGATAGCGAGACTGGACAGGATAGGAAAGAAATATGGAATGCAGATTAATATAGGAAAGACGAAGGTTATGACAACAACGGAAACCAAATGTACAGTCAGGAGGAATTGGAGCAGGTGGACAGATTTACGTATTTGGGTTCAACGATCAACGAAGACAGTGATTGCGGTGCAGAGATTCGAGTACGATTGGTAAAGGGGTATGCAGTGGCTACAGACCTTAAAAAGATATGGAAGAGCCATGACATAACAACAACAACAAAGATAAAGTTATGGAGAGCACTGGTTTGGCCGGTGGCTAAATATGGTTGTGAAAGTTGGACACTGAGGAAGGAGGAGGAGAGAAGAATAGAGGCATTCGAGATGAAGTGTCTGAGATTGATCATGAATATCTCTTGGACGGAAATGCGGAAAAATGAATGGGTGCTGGAGGAGGCAGGAGTGGAGAGGAGTCTCCTGAAGACGGTAAAAGAAAGAAAACTTAGTTACTTCGGACACATCATGAGAAGAGATGGAATATGCTTGGAGAAAGACATCATGCAGGGCACAATGCCGGGAAATCGGAAAAGAGGAAAACCGAGAACAAACTGGTTGAGCAACATAAAGGAATGGACTGGATTGACAATGGAGGAATTGATAAGACTGACGGAAGACAGAAGACGCTGGAGGAATATTATTCATGATGCGGCCGACCCTCGAAACGAGGATGGCTGAGAACAGAATTAACGATATTTCAGTCTACACAGCGAGGTCAATGATGTCTCTTTTAGCAATGTTTACTCGCTTGAAAATTTTCATTGCATTCGTGATTTCGTGAATAGTTTGGCCTTCAAATTTATCGAAGGTTCTTACCTTCGATAAATTTGAAGGCCAAACTATTCACGAAATCACGTCAAGCAAATTCTTGCTGTAAAAAGAAAAAGGTCAAATTAAGTGATTACCAGTAATATTATGTAATCGTAGTTCATCATGTCATATCTATTTTTGAAAATGTCGTGTGTAGACCTATTCATATAGTACCGCTGTAGATCTTAATTCTTAAAGTTATTAGATTGCCAAAAGGGAGAATAATACAACTAACCAGAGGCGAAAATCTATACATAACTTTGGGGGGACAGAGTACCTACGAGGGCCGGATTTTGGGGGACAGCAGGGCTTAAGTCAAAACTTTGGGGACTGTCCCCTCTGTCCCCCCCATGATTTACGCCACTGCAACTAACCAGAGGCGCTAAACTGACACTCATCTTATAACGTCTTCTACTGTGCTGTCAATTTAGATTTTTTACAACTCATGTAATGTAAATCTTTGAAAATATCTCAGCGTCCACAAAAGCGACGTCAGGGAGGCCAGCTGCATATTCGCCGGATCATTCACTGGCTCATGCGTCATCCACGGCTCAGTTGGTCTGTAGTGCCTCAGTGTGCAGCTCATCTGGACTACAAGTAATGCCTCATCGTGAGCTTTCTTGTATGAATCACTGAACAGTGTGTATGCCAATGAAGCAGTCTTTGATTAAAACACAGCGAAGAAGTTATTATTTTGTGTCTGTTTCGAACCGGAGTGAGGGAGGCGTCCGTGTATTCTTCACCTGTTCATTGGTCTGCTGATGGTTGGTCATTCGCAAGAAACAGATTTCTTCAATCGCCCATGTAGGTCATAATTATATACGAAAGAGCTGACTAGTCAAAATTGTCATCATACAGCACTGTAGGTATTACTCAGAATGTTATCAATTAATGTAGTTGTGGTATCAGTAGCAGATAAATGGATGGATGGATGGATGGATGGATGGATGGATGGATGGATGGATGGATGGATGGATGGATGGATGGATGGATGGATGGATGGATGGATGGATGGATGGATGGATGGATGGATGGATGGATGGATGGATGGATGGATGGATGGATGGATGGATGGATGGATGGATGGATGGATGGATGGATGGATGGATGGATGGATGGATGGATAGATGGATGGATGGATGGATGGATGGATGGATGGATGGATGGATGGATGGATGGATGGATGGATGGATGGATGGATGGATGGATGGATGGATGGGTTGCACTATGTGGATTTAAGAACAGATGGAATGAAGTGCTAGGAAGGGGTCAACTCTAGTCTCTTTCCTTCACTCACTCCTCACTGATCCAATCGTCGTTTTACGACAGTCCTTTGAGCGGTGGTCCTTAATCTGCCTTTCTGACTATCGTCTCACCCAGTGACGTAACTACGACTCTTCGTTTGGGGGGGGGGCCTTTAGGCCTTGAACATGGCGAGTGCGGTAGCCTGATCAGATTTCCTTTTGAGACTCGAAGGAGATTGAAACTGCCTCCCCAACAATTCACCCATCGTCCAGACACGGGCGACGATCTTCATCTCTTTGAGCAGAAACTGTGGACTGGAGAAGGTCTCTGCTTTCTCTCTCCTTTATTCATTGTATACACAGCGGTTTGATTTAGTAAATGGGTTGATGGACTGAATGGGTTGGTTAGTAAATGGGTTGATGGAGTGAATGGGTTGTAAATTTAGTAAATGGGTTGATGGACTGAATGGGTTGGTTAGTAAATGGGTTGATGGAGTGAATGGGTTGGTTAGTAAATGGGTTGATGGAGTGAATGGGTTGGTTAGTAAATGGGTTGATGGAGTGAATGGGTTGGTTTAGTAAATGGGTTGATGGAGTGAATGGGTTGGTTTAGTAAATGGGTTGATGGAGTGAATGGGTTGGTTAGTAAATGGGTTGATGGACTGAATGGGTTGGTTAGTAAATGGGTTGATGGAGTGAATGGGTTGGTTAGTAAATGGGTTGATGGACTGAATGGGTTGGTTAGTAAATGGGTTGATGGACTGAATGGGTTGATTTAGTAAATGGGTTGATGGACTGAATGGGTTGGTTAGTAAATGGGTTGATGGACTGAATGGGTTGGTTAGTAAATGGGTTGATGGACTGAATGGGTTGGTTAGTAAATGGGTTGATGGACTGAATGGGTTGGTTAGTAAATGGGTTGATGGACTGAATGGGTTGGTTAGTAAATGGGTTGATGGACTGAATGGGATGATTTAGTAAATGGGTTGATGGACTGAATGGGTTGGTTAGTAAATGGGTTGATGGACTGAATGGGTTGATTTAGTAAATGGGTTGATGGACTGAATGGGTTGATTTAGTAAATGGGTTGATGGACTGAATGGGTTGGTTTAGTAAATGGGTTGATGGACTGAATGGGTTGGTTAGTAAATGGGTTGATGGACTGAATGGGTTGATTTAGTAAATGGGTTGATGGACTGAATGGGTTGATTTAGTAAATGGGTTAGTAAATGGACTGAATGGGTTGATTTAGTAAATGGGTTGATGGACTGAATGGGTTGATTTAGTAAATGGGTTGATGGACTGAATGGGTTGATTTAGTAAATGGGTTGATGGAGTGAATGGGTTGATTTAGTAAATGGGTTGATGGACTGAATGGGTTGATTTAGTAAATGGGTTGATGGAGTGAATGGGTTGGTTAGTAAATGGGTTGATGGAGTGAATGGGTTGATTTAGTAAATGGGTTGATGGACTGAATGGGTTGATTTAGTAAATGGGTTGATGGAGTGAATGGGTTGATTTAGTAAATGGGTTGATGGACTGAATGGGTTGATTTAGTAAATGGGTTGATGGACTGAATGGGTTGGTTAGTAAATGGGTTGATGGTGAATGGGTTGGTTAGTAAATGGGTTGATGGAGTGAATGGGTTGATTTTAGTAAATGGGTTGATGGACTGAATGGGTTGATTTAGTAAATGGGTTGATGGAGTGAATGGGTTGGTTAGTAAATGGGTTGAGTGGAGTGAATGGGGTTAGTAAATGGGTTGATGGACTGAATGGGTTGATTTAGTAAATGGGTTGATGGATGAATGGGTTGGTTGGAGTGAATGGGTTGATTTAGTAAATGGGTTGGTTGAGTAAATGGGTTGATGGAGTGAATGGGTTGATTTAGTAAATGATTGGTTGATGGACTGAATGGGTTGATTTAGTAAATGGGTTGATGGAGTGAATGGGTTGATTTAGTAAATGGGTTGATGGACTGAATGGGTTGATTTAGTAAATGGGTTGATGGACTGAATGGGTTGATTTAGTAAATGGGTTGATGGGTGAATGGGTTGGTTAGTGAATGGGTTGATTTAGTAAATGGGTTGATTTAGTAAATGGGTTGATGGAGTGAATGGGTTGATTTAGTAAATGGGTTGATTGGTTGATGGAGTGAATGGGTTGATTTAGTAAATGGGTTGATTGGTTTAGTAAATGGGTTGATGGAGTGAATGGGTTGATTTAGTAAATGGGTTGATGGAGTGAATGGGTTGATTAGTAAATGGGTTGAATGGGTTGATTTGTAAATGGGTTGATTGGTTGATGGAGTGAATGGGTTGATTTAGTAAATGGGTTGATGGAGTGAATGGGTTGATTAGTTGTTGAGTGAATGGGTTGATTTAGTAGTGAATGGGTTGGTTGATGGGTTGATGGAGTGAATGGGTTGATTTAGTAAATGGGTTGATTGGTTGATGGATTTAGTGAATGGGTTGATTTAGTAAATGGGTTGATTGGTTGATGGAGTGAATGGGTTGATTTAGTAAATGGGTTTGAGTGAAATGGTTAGATTGGTTGATGGAGTGAATGGGTTGATTTAGTAAATGGGTTTGAGTGAATGGGTTGATTTAGTAAATGGGTTGATTTAGTGAATGGGTTGATAAATGGTTGATGGAGTGAATGGGTTGATTTAGTAAATGGGTTGATTGGTTGATGTAGTGAATGGGTTGATTTAGTAAATGGGTTGATTAGTAAATGGGGTGAATGGGTTGATTTAGTAAAATGGGTTGATGATTTAGTAAAGTGAATGGGTTGATGGGTTGATGTAGTGAATGGGTTGATTTAGTGAATGGGTTGTTAGATTGAATGGGTTGATGTAGTGAATGGGGTTAGTAAATGGGTTGATTGGTTGATGGAGTGAATGGGTTGATTTAGTAAATGGGTTGATGGAGTGAATGGGTTGATTTAGTAAATGGGTTGATTGGTTGATGTGAAGTGAATGGGTTGATTTAGTAAATGGGTTGTAAATGGGTTGATGGAGTGAATGGGTTGATTTAGTAAATGGGTTGATTGGTTGATGGAGTGAATGGGTTGATTTAGTAAATGGGTTGATGGAGTGAATGGGTTGATTTAGTAAATGGGTTGATGGAGTGAATGGGTTGATTTAGTAAATGGGTTGATGGAGTGAATGGGTTGATTTAGTAAATGGGTTGATGGAGTGAATGGGTTGATTTAGTAAATGGGTTGATGAGTGAATGGGTTGATTTAGTAAATGGGTTGATTGGTTGATGGAGTGAATGGGTTGATTTAGTAAATGGGTTGATGGAATGAATGGGTTGATTTAGTAAATGGGTTGGTGAATGGGTTGATTTAGTAAATGGGTTGATGGAATGAATGGGTTGATTTAGTAAATGGGTTGATTGGTTGATGGAATGAATGGGTTGATTTAGTAAATGGGTTGATGGAATGAATGGGTTGATTTAGTAAATGGGTTGATTGGTTGATGGAATGAATGGGTTGATTTAGTAAATGGGTCGATTGAATGAATGGGTTGATTTAGTAAATGGGTTGATGGAATGAATGGGTTGATTTAGTAAATGGGTTGATGGAATGAATGGGTTGATTTAGTAAATGGGTCGATGGAATGAATGGGTTGATTTAGTAAATGGGTCGATGGAATGAATGGGTTGATTTAGTAAATGGGTGATGGAATGAATGGGTTGATTTAGTAAATGGGTTGATTGTAAATTGATGGAATGAATGGGTTGATTTAGTAAATGGGTCGATGGAATGAATGGGTTGATTTAGTAAATGGGTTGATGGAATGAATGGGTTGATTTAGTAAATGGGTTGATGGAATGAATGGGTTGATTTAGTAAATGGGTCGATGGAATGAATGGGTTGATTTAGTAAATGGGTTGATTGGTTGATGGACTGAATGGGTTGATTTAGTTGGTGGGTCAAAAGCAAGACTTGAGACGATGTTGCTTACCGATTAACTTACCGGTTGACGAGATAGAAAAGGAATATGACGAACGCCATTGCTAGGAAAGTTCCACCAGCAGGAATCAGGTATTCTTTATATTCTGCAATTTTGAGACAAATTTTCAAGCACAGATTATATAGGCCGGTATCACGAAATAGAGGATCCGTCCTAGGACTATCCGGGGATGTATGAATTTATCCCCCGGATGGAATAAACCGGTTTAGAGTATCCGGGGGATGAACCATTCTATCCCCCATCGGTATACGCATCACGATAGCCTCGGCGAAAATCCAGTCAAAATCACCAAAAACGAAATAAATTGATTTCAGGTCGACTTACAAACTAAAGATAAGCAATTTAAAAATGTTATGTGTACAATAAATCCAAACAGTACGACTGAATACACTTAGAAACCGCAAAAATGCAAATTAAACCGAATATTCCATTTCGCTAAGGGGGATACTCATGTATGGGGGATACTCTATTTTGTGACACCGGCCTCAGGTAGGGTAGGATATGGCTGGTAATTAGAATGTGGTTAGTAATTAGAATGTGGCTGGTAATTAGAATGTGGTTAGTAATTAGAATGTGGCTGGTAATTAGAATGTGGCTAGTAGGCACTACTTAGAATGTGGCTAGTAATTATTATGTGGCTGGTAATTATTATGTGGCTGGTAATTAGAATGTGGCTAGTAATTATTATGTGGCTGGTAATTAGAATGTGGCTAGTAATTATTATGTGGCTGGTAATTAGAATGTGGCTGGTAATTATTATGTGGCTGGTAATTAGAATGTGGCTGGTAATTATTATGTGGCTGGTAATTAGAATGTGGCTGGTAATTAGAAGGAGATGATGCTGGCGTGCGGGGAGGGGAGGAGGAGTAGGGACCGGCCAAGAACTCGCTGGATGAAGGAGATACATAGGAGGACAGCGATGAGCCTCGCACAACTAAGGGACGCGGTACGAAGCAGGGAGGATTGGAGGAAGCTGGTCACGACGGTCGCTAGAGTTCCACGAACTGACGGCACAAGGTGACATGGTGTAGGCTCCTAATTAGGTTGCTGTACAATTATACGGTTGTCGTTTTCTTCGTTCAAACTTAAAAGGCACCATTTCGGCTCTCCATGCAGCGTGCCATAACTCGCGTTCTCGAAAGCGCGCTATCCATGTATGCAAGTACTGTACATATATCAATGCACTTAATATGGCGTCTCATAGATGCAACTCACAGCCACAGCACACAATGGTAACTGCTCTGATCAGTGATCGAAGGCGCATCCGATTCAAAGGTCGAAGGTCGAAGGTCATTTTCCAGCCATCAGGTTTCATGATCATTCAGTGGGACTCATTTGGGCTCTTTACGGATCCAGGGTGGAAATACGGGTCTTATATGGCCCCAAGTGGGTCTTATATGGACCCAAGTGGGTCTTATATGGACCCAAGTGGGTCTTATATGGACCCAAGTGGGTCTTATATGGACCCAAGTGGGTCTTATATGGGCCCAAGTGGGTCTTATATGGACCCAAGTGGGTCTTATATGGACCCAAGTGGGTCTTATATGGACCCAAGTGGGTCTTATATGGGCCCAAGTGGGTCTTATATGGGCCCAAGTGGGTCTTATAATGGGCTCAAGTGCGTTTTATATGGGCCCAAGTGCGTTTTATATGGGCTCAAGTGGGTCTTATATGGACCAAGTGGGTTTTATATTGGCCCAAGTGGGTCTTATATGCGCCCAAGTGGGTCTTATATGGGTCTAAGTGGTCTTATATGCGCCCAAGTGCGTTTTATATGGGCTCAAGTGGGTCTTATATGGGCCCAAGTGGGTCTTATATGGGCCCAAGTGGGTCTTATAATGGGCTCAAGTGCGTTTTATATGGGCCCAAGTGCGTTTTATATGGGCTCAAGTGGGTCTTATATGGACCAAGTGGGTTTTATATGGGCCCAAGTGGGTCTTATATGCGCCCAAGTGGGTCTTATATGGGTCTAAGTGGTCTTATATGCGCCCAAGTGCGTTTTATATGGGCTCAAGTGGGTCTTATATGGGCTCAAGTGGGTCTTATATGGGCTCAAGTGGGTCTTATATGGGCTCAAGTGGGTCTTATATGGGCTCAAGTGGGTCTTATATGGACCAAGTGGGTTTTATATTGGCCCAAGTGGGTCTTATATGCGCCCAAGTGGGTCTTATATGGGTCTAAGTGGTCTTATATGCGCCCAAGTGCGTTTTATATGGGCTCAAGTGGGTCTTATATGGGCTCAAGTGGGTCTTATATGGGCCCAAGTGGGTCTTATATGGGCCCAAGTGCGTCTTATATGGGCTCAAGTGGGTCTTATATGGGCCCAAGTGGGTCTTATATGGGCCCAAGTGGGTCTTATATGGGCCCAAGTGGGTCTTATAATGGGCTCAAGTGCGTTTTATATGGGCCCAAGTGCGTTTTATATGGGCTCAAGTGGGTCTTATATGGACCAAGTGGGTTTTATATTGGCCCAAGTGGGTCTTATATGCGCCCAAGTGGGTCTTATATGGGTCCAAGTGGGTCTTATATGGGCCAAGTGCGTTTTATGGCTCAAGTCTTATATGGGCCCAAGTGGGTCTTATATGGGCCCAAGTGGGTCTTATATGGGCTCAAGTGCGTTTTATATGGGCCCAAGTGGGTCTTATATGGGCTCAAGTGGGTCTTATATGGGCCCAAGTGCGTTTTATATGGGCCCAAGTGGGTCTTATATGGGCCCAAGTGGGTCTTATATGGGCCCAAGTGGGTCTTATATGGGCCCAAGTGGGTCTTATATGGGCCCAAGTGGGTCTTATATGGGCTCAAGTGGGTCTTATATGGGCCCAAGTGGGTCTTATATGGGCCAAGTGGGTCTTATATGGGCTCAAGTGGGTCTTATATGGGCCCAAGTGGGTCTTATATGGGCCCAAGTGGGTCTTATATGGGCCCAAGTGGGTGGGCTGGGCCCAAGTGGTCTTATATGGGCTCAAGTGGGTCTTATATGGGCTCAAGTGGGTCTTATATGGGCTCAAGTGGGTCTTATATGGGCTCAAGTGGGTCTTATATGGGCCCAAGTGGGTCTTATATGGGCCCAAGTGGGTCTTATATGGGCTCAAGTGGGTCTTATATGGGCTCAAGTGGGTTTTATATGGGCTCAAGTGGGTCTTATATGGGCCCAAGTGGGTCTTATATGGGCCAAGTGCGTTTTATATGGGCTCAAGTGGGTCTTATATGGGCCCAAGTGGGTCTTATATCAAGTGGGTCTTATATGGGCTCAAGTGGGTCTTATATGGGCCCAAGTGGGTCTTATATGGGCTCAAGTGCGTTTTATATGGGCTCAAGTGGGTCTTATATGGGCCCAAGTGGGTCTTATATGGGCCAAGTGGGTCTTATATGGGCTCAAGTGGGTTTTATATGGGCTCAAGTGGGTCTTATATGGGCCCAAGTGGGTCTTATATGGGCCAAGTGCGTTTTATATGGGCTCAAGTGGGTCTTATATGGGCCCAAGTGGGTCTTATATGGGCCCAAGTGCGTTTTATATGGGCTCAAGTGGGTCTTATATGGGCTCAAGTGGGTCTTATATGGGCTCAAGTGGGTTTTATATGGGCCAAGTGGGTCTTATATGGGCCCAAGTGGGTCTTATATGGGCCCAAGTGCGTTTTATATGGGCCAAGTGGGTCTTATATGGGCCCAAGTGGGTCTTATATGGGCCCAAGTGGGTCTTATATGGGCCCAAGTGGGTCTTATATGGGCCCAAGTGGGTCTTATATGGGCCCACATATGGGCTCAAGTGGGTTTGCTGATAGTGTTTCCCGAAGATCATTCCTCTGCTACAAGAACTTTTTGTATGTAGGCTTAAATGTTTCCCGCGAGGTTCATCATCATTTGCTACAATTAGACTCCATTTCCATTAAACATAATACAAATGAAGTAACGCCCCTGCATCGCTTACGGTGGCTTTTAAATGAGTGGCTGTTAGTATTATTCTGTTGTAGTAAAGTGTAAAGCTAGAGCTTACTTTTCCACCAGACTGTCTTTGGGACATTTGTGTCCGATGGTGTTTCCGTCGTTCCTCCTGGCCAGATCATCGAACGGATAGCTTTCGTAAACTGGGATTTCGGCAATTCCACCAAATCGTTTTCGAATGACGTTGACATCACTTCCACTTTCTCACCGTTTCTGACGTTGCTAAACCTGTAAGGCATTCGACGTAATCCCTCCTTGTCAAAGGCTACATTTCCAGATGAACCTAAATAAACCAAAATAAGCGAATGTTTATTTTTGCAAAGATGGTCGATCATTGCTAAACCGTTCATTGGCTGTCACTGGTCTCAGTAGAATCTACCAATTAAAAAGCGAATCTAAGATGATGTCAATCACTGCGAGAGGCGCTATATAAATTGTTAGATACAATACAATACAATACAATCACTTGTGTGTCGTATTGAAGTCCATGGTTGACACGTCACAAATTAAATGTAATTTATTATTTAATAATGCATGCATTAAGACTACATACAAATTGTCGTCCTTGTGAAATTAAATAAACTCCAGTGTTGTAAAAATCGGAATTACCCGTGAGGAGGCCTCTTTTCTTAGTAGACTGTATGATCTACTCGTAAACCTAATCTGGTGCAAACCCTAAATGTGTAGATATTCAGACTGCAGGTGTAAAATCGGTCCATGTTAAATTAAGGAGAGGAAACGGGTTTCAAAGCAAACGAATGCAAAGCAAGACATGTGTGAAACGAGAGAGACAGGTCCGATAGACCTACCAGACATGACTGGAATGAAATCGGAAAGTCTAAGACCAGACATCATGCTGTGTTCTGTCTCTCTGCGTCTCTTTTGTCATCTCTTTTATTCTTTCAGTCTGGCTTTATATTTATATGATACCAGCAGTTTTTACCCAGCGTTCGCCCGAGTTTCCCCAGGCGTAATTTGTAACGGCTGCAAATAAAGGCTACTTACTTACTTACTATATTTGATGATGGGCTTCAAATATTTAAGAACATGTCCAATATATCTGAACGGAAACGATATTTAGAGATGAAAGTAGTTGCTTTGCCCGTGTACTGCACGGGTTATCTCTACCTTATATAGGCGTATTATTTGTTCCCCGGGCTAAATAATTATAATAGACTCGGCCGTTTTTCTATAACCTATTTTCTATTATAGGCGTATTATTTGTTCCCCGGGCTAAATATAATAGACGAAGTTCGGCCGTTGTTCTATTACCTCGTTGAGCTCGGCAATGTTCCATTATCGCTCGAAATTTTTCGAGGCGAAGCCGTGTTATTTGACAAAAGCTCCTGATTTGCATGTGACGTCATTTGCATGTGACGTCAGAGAAATGGCCGTCGGTATTGAGGTAGGACAGGGGTCTCCAAAGTACGGCCCGCGGGCCACATCCGGCCCGCTAAGGCCTTTAATCTGGCCCGCGGAACTCTCCTTGAAGAAACAAACTAAATTGGGAAAATTGAAAATTTTAACGCCGCTGTACTCTGACATGCATATTGCCAAAATCCATGTCGCTGTTTGTAAGGCACTGTGCCTGATATGCAATGACACCATTGCAGTGCTTAAACAGTACAATATTCGGAGACATTATGAATCCAAGCATTCATCGCATTACTCAAAATTCACTGGACAGCTGCGCACAGAGACATTTTTTCTTCGGATTTTGGCCCGTGGAGCTTTAGAAAGTCAGCAATGTGGCTCCCCACTGGAAAACTTTGGAGACCCCTGAGGTAGGACAGAGGACCTTATGGTTGAAATTTAAAATGTCTATATATATCGGCATTTAAAGTAAACTGCGAGCTGAAAATAGTCGCGTTAAACTACGTATACGCCTGCTTTTAAAAAGGGTTTGTACAATTTTCATAACTCTAGACCATTACGTTTCGGAGCCTTTAGCTGTGTCACGGAAGGACAGCTTTGCTTTATATATAAGATCTATGGCGACATGTCGCTTCCCAGAGATAAACTATTCTACGCTAGGTGGTGACGTGTCGTATACGTCACATTGTCACATTCCGTATGACAACGAGCAGGTCCGAAGTGGACCGAAGGTTGGATGGCTCTGTAGCCGTCTGGACACTTCTTCTTCCTCGGGTGACCACTCCTTTCGTGAGGGATAATAATTATATCAGAAGGGAAAGGGGCGGATAGGTTGTTGTCTGGGAAGAAAGTAACTCCTCAAGTTACGTTGTTTTATAAACAATTATTATGAACATAGATTGTGTAAGAATTTGACAGAGACAGTAAATCACATGCACCGTTTTAACAACGAAATGTTGCATGTGGTGAACCTGGTTCCGAGATATTTTATGAGTCATGGCCAGACTCAGACAGAGGTTGCAGGCCATGAAAATCGTCACAAAGTTCACAGAAATGTCCGCTGACCCAGCAACACAGATGATGGATCAGTGCGTTCTGCAGGAGAACCATGAATAGCGTACGCTGTACACAATACGCGTCTGTCACGTGACTGCAAAGTTCAAAGTATATGTACGTATACTAATGAGTCACGTGTCACTTGTCTTGCTGATACTTATTAAGTGTAGAGCGCTTGTGATTGGCCAGCAGCAGAAGTTGTTGTATCGTCGGCCGGAGGGCATTGATCAAGTGGGCCTTCGCGCATCGAAACGTTGAGCCTACGTTTTGATGAGTCATTGACACACCTAGACATAGCTTGCTGACAAGGCGCTTAGACACTAAGCAAATGCATTGAAGACAGACATCTGAGTGCAGAGTCTAACAGTCTGTCGTGTGTTTGAATTACGCATACAGTTGATTATTGCTGACGATAGCCAGTATTTATTCGCATGGGTAAAAGTTAAAATGTTGGCGACAGAAGTGGCGGTGTTGCGACTAATATAAAATTGTTTCCGTAAATAGAAGCTGGATTGATTAAACTAAGTCTTTCAATAGAAGCTGGATCTATTAAGTTTCTTGCTTAAATAGAAGTGGGATTGACGAAAATAATTCTTGCCTAAATACAGCATGGATTGATGAAAAAAATTCTTGGTACAATAGTAGTTAGATTGATGACAATAATTATTGCTAAAACAGAAGTTTGATAGATGAAATAATTTCTTTGCTGAAATGGAAGCTGGATTGATGACAGTGATCATGGACAAGTCTTCACTTATAACTGAATACCGATTGAGACTAACAAGTCTTTACTTTCGAACTGAATGACACTAACAAGTCCTAAGTTTAGGCCTACACCTGTTATGACATATTTGTCTAGAAATTAACGTTAGCCTGTCAATTTAGCTAATTGTGTTACTTGTAACCTGTTGCGTTTTGTCAACTGGATTATTTTGAAATTAAACGAATATTGATTGATAAGTTTAGGCCTACACCTGAATGACACAGCGAACAAAAACAAAAGCAATTAAGGTTTATCAATGGTAAAATTATAAGCAGAAATAGGCTAATTGCACAGAAGGGTATTATGTCCGGGGATTATGTTCGGGGGATAATGTCCTACACTCATAGAGTAATATGGCAGTTGGACAGAGACATATTTATCCTATGGGGGGGGGGGAGTAGAAAGTCTTCCGTAGTTCCTGTCTGTGTCCGAACAACGAAAACTATGTTTTAGAAGGAGTAGGCGTTGTAGTTTTTAGGCTTCGACATTTCGCAATTATTTATGATTAAAATGGTAAATTCTTAGCGCTCAATTCATCGGACAAGATGCGCATTCAGCTGACATGAAAACAGAATCAATGAAAGATTGCAAAGAAAACTATAGGCTACTAAAATTGTAAAACAAATTAAAGTGTGTACTGTTAAACAATCCCGCATCACAATGCACCGTTAGAAATGCACAATGCACCGTTCAGAGCTGAATCGAATGGCATACTATGGGTTGAAATATCTCGAAGGATAAAAAAGTTATTAGCGTTTAAGCGTTTTCAGACTTAGCGACATGTCGCTAACCATGGACCATGGTAAAAAGTTAATAACTTCTACAAATATTGGCATATTTTGACAATTAATCTACCGTTTTATTCAGGGTCGAGTGCAACAGTAAATGCAATGGAAGACTGTTCCACTGATCCAAAACATGAGACTGATCCAATGGATGAGCTCTGCAGGTTGAATTGTAGAAGCGCAGCACCTGCATATCTCCACTCTGGCAGTGATCGCCAACCAGGTTGACTTGAAACTGGAACACGGAGCTCAGCCGATGTATGTCGGGGCAGAGTCAGCAAGATGATCTTAAAAGAAATCCGCTCGGCAACACGAAGCCAACGTAGCATATATTGCCTCGATCTATGCGAATGTTTCGTCCGATTGGCTAAGACTCGGGAGGCACAATTTAGGACGGACTGGAGTTGACGCCAACTGAATCCTGGGAAGTCCACAAAGACTGAATTGCGACAATCCAGGCGCGTTAAGATGAACGAGTGCATGAGAGAGTCAGATGTAGCGCTGACTGATAGATTGAGTATAGTATGATCATGATCTGACGATAGATGGATCCGCAAAAGACGTTCACGTGATACGACATCGTCAAGACTCTCTCCGTCGTCCAGCAGAAGCGCTCAGAGGTTGCAGACAACGAGGTGGAAGTAACTCCAATCAGCGAAATGGAACTCTACTCTTGTCAATCTCTGACCGCAGCTGACATGTGCACGCTGCACAGCCAACACTGCGCTGTCTCAGTCGATGCCTGGATCTTCGGATTCATGAGGTGACTTCCTTCGTATACGTAACTCACGGTCTGCTGAGCAACTACTTTCTCGATGAGAAGAAGCCTCGATAGGAATGTAATGTTTTCCCAATCCAGACCTGGCTTCTTTAGGAATGGATGGATGAACAGTTACATGCTTTTGTTACGCTGATCTATCGGCCAACAACGAATTGCAGAGTCACATGAGGAAAGACGGCGGCAAGTCATCATCAGCAGATCGAGGCGAAGATCGTTCTGCTCATGTGAAGAAGTGGCGATGATGACGGACAGCTGCTGCTTCATTCGAAGGCTGGCCTTAACTGCTCTGCACATTGGAATTTCTACATACATACATACAGATTTCTTTGCATAAATGCATATATATATTATATCCATGCAGAAATGAATACATACATGAATACATAATAATAATATTATAGACAGAAATACACGTATTTTAACGTAACCTGTAAATGTGATTCCCTGGAGGATGTCGACAATGTTGGGCACCTTTTCCTTCTTTTGCTTGGATTGCTGCGTCAGAAATAAAATAGAGGAGATGAGTTTAACGGCGTCCACCAGATATCCCACATTCGGAATTGGCAGCCTCGATTTCAGACGATCCATTGACTACAGACAACATCGACAATTAATTAGCATTCAATTAACTTCATTGAATGAGGATTTCTGGTGAAATGGTAATAGTATTTGCATACAGCTTAGCTGCACGCTGATGTTCTTGTACAAATGCACTGAGGGTCTCCGTTCTTAATACGGAAATATTTGTTAAGGAGGGTCCTCTGCAGAGCATTGGAGACAGTTCAACTTGTGTTCTTTAGCGAGTGTATTATATATCGCGGTGATTTAACTATCATCAACTGTATATCTTGAGTTCAGTTTTCCCTTGCACGTTTGACATGTCGAATTATGCAAATTCTGTACCTTATTTATTTGTCTAATCCGCCACATGCAGGCTATCCACGAAGTACCATGTCTCTGAGCGACCTGCTGCATCAGTGGACTGACCTTCTGCACCCCTCGACTTGTCCAATTTGATTATCCTTTTATGTTGTATGCAACAGCGTTTTTTGCACAGCAATCGAATGATCGAATGGGGGGAGTTCCCCACCACCAAAGCTCTGCACAAGGGCACCCAGAAACCTTGCTACGCCACTGACGCCACTGCAACCTGTTGTTATAAGTTAGATCCTAAATCGTGAATGTAGTTATTGATGCCTCTGTTTCATTCAGTATGTGTACTTAAAGCTGCAAGTCGAAGCTGTAATGGTCTCCACTAGCGAGACTTTCTGGATCAGTACAGGTTAAGTACTGTCACTACACATGCAGCAGTTTCATGACAACGTATTTATTATTTGTTATTCATTAAGTATTTAATCAAGGGAGAAACTGTTAACAGTTGGGTACAAATGTGGACACAAGACATATCTACTAGATACTACTTCATCTAAGCTTATAACTTATATATAAGATGAAGGACTTCATCTGATGTCTTCTTCCTATCTCGTCTTCGTCCCTTACACACATACATACACGGCGCCTCTCTCAAACCGATGGCAATAACAGTCTTCGAAGGTTTCCCAGGACAGAAAATTATTCAGTTGTCCGAAGACAGCTTGCTTTTTCTCTAGCTCAGGCTTAAACAAACAAAAAGTATTAAAGAGGTTTAATTGACGAACCGGGTCCGTTGCTTGCCAGGGGTTCATGAGCACCAGTCCATTCTGCCAGCCTTTCACGATTTCCGGAGATGTGGTCCCGTATTTCTCTAAAGCAAAGTAATTCAACCGGTTGTAATTGCAAGCGATGATCTTCTACAACGTTAAAGTAGTTTAGCGCATAGAACACTTGCAGTCTATTAACGATTGTTGGTGCAGCTGATCGGTTTAGTCAATGGGATTATAATAATTGTCCAGACCAAGTTGAGCGCCGTCAAACGACTGATGTCAGAAACTGTTTAATGTGTGAATATGTTAAAGATTCGGTTGTGAGGAGGATCGAGGAGAGGAAAAGAGAAAAGCTGTTTTCGTGGGTGATCAGTGCCGCAATTTACGTTGAAGCTTTCAAGTCCTCAAGACTTACTACTTCTCTAAAGCGTATCCTGACTGAAGTTTGGATTTGTTAAAGCGCCCTTGTAACAAGGGCACGACGTGTTGTATTTCTGCGCGAAGCAGGACGTTTGGGCGCCACGATTTTGACGCCGGACGTTTTGGCGCTAATAAACGTAGTAAATAATGTTAATATTTAATGCAAAGAAATAGCAGTAGGATAGCCAAGTTTTTATGGTGAGTTGGATTGATGAAACTAGAATTTGGTAAATTGATACCATCTTTTTAATGCTGTATTATTCATTGGTCTACCAATGTCCATGATAACTATCATCAATCCAGCTTCCAGTGACGTAAGAAGAAATTATTTTCATCAATCCAGCTTCGATTTTAAGAAAACAATTCTTATCATTAATCCAGCTCCAATTGAAACAATTATTTTCACCAATCCAGCTTTCATTTACGGAAACAATTCTTTCATCAATGCAACTTCTAGTTCAGCAAGAATTCTTTCATCAATCCATCTTTCTTTTGCGAAAGAACGTTTTCATCCATCCAACCACCATTTACCAAAGAACTTTCTCATCAAATCCAACGCAATTTATATGGCTCGGTAATGGACAGCAGCTGAAAAAATAGATCCTCAGGTCATAATCTGCTGACTTCCCTCACTTTGTCTTTTCGACGTCTGTCCGCAATGTAGGAGTTGTAGGATTGACTACTGTAGTGCCATCTATGCTGGCCTCCTATCCTTGGGGCGCATTGCTCAGGTTGAGCGCGTGCTTCGTGCAGCTGCTAGGCTTGTTGGTGGTTTATCTAAATTTCACCATAATATTATCTCGCATTAGGCTATATGCGTGACGTCGTACTCCACTGGCTTCCTGTTTCTCAGCGCATTCGATTTAGGATCTCGGTCTGGGTCTGGCGGTGCCAATTAGTGAGCGCCCCAGCCTGCTTATGTGAGTTCTGTTGCCCTACCTCAGGTTTAGCTGCCCGCAGAAATCTTCGTTCTGCATATCGTGGCGAACTTTCAAAGCTGCAGCTTCGTGCCTTATCAGTGGTTGGGCCGACCGTCTGGAATAATCTTCCTTCAGATCTGCGCGTTCTCCTAGCTTTTACAAGAATTTGAAAACTGTTCTCTATCTACGGAGTTGGGCTGCGAGCGCCTCTGAGTCGGTTATTTTGAAGGGGTTCTATATAAGTCCTCTGAATGAATGAATGAATGAATGAATGAACGAATGAGTGAATGAACGAACGAACGAGTGAATGAATGAATGAACGAATGAATGAACGAACGAACGAACGAATGAGTGAATGAACGAACGAACGAATGAATGAGTGAATGAACGAATGAATGAATGAATGAATGAATGAATGAATGAATGAATGAATGAATGAACGAATGAATGAGTGAATGAATGAACGAACGAACGAATGAGTGAACGAACGAATGAATGAATGAACGAATGAATGAACGAACGAACGAACGAACGAATGAATGAGTGAATGAATGAATGAACGAATGAATGAACGAACGAATGAGTGAATGAACGAACGAATGAATGAGTGAATGAATGAACGACGAATGAATGAATGAACGAATGAATGAACGAATGAATGAACAAACGAACAAACGAATGAAATGAATGAATGAATGAACGAATGAATGAACGAACGAATGAGTGAATGAACGAACGAATGAATGAGTGAATGAATGAATGAATGAACGAATGAATGAATGAGTGAATGAATGAATGAATGAATGAATGAATGAACGAATGAATGAATGAATGAATGAATGAATGAATGAATGAATGAATGAATGAATGAACGAGTGAATGAATGAACGAACGAACGAATGAGTGAATGAACGAACGAATGAATGAATGAATGAACGAATGAACGAACGAACGAATGAATGAGTGAATGAATGAATGAACGAATGAATGAACGAACGAATGAGTGAATGAACGAACGAATGAATGAGTGAATGAATGAACGACGAATGAATGAATGAACGAATGAATGAACGAATGAATGAACAAACGAATGAATGAGTGAATGAATGAATGAACGAATGAATGAACGAACGAATGAGTGAATGAACGAACGAACGAATGAATGAGTGAATGAGTGAATGAATGAATGAATGAATGAACGAATGAATGAATGAGTGAATGAATGAATGAGTGAATGAATGAATGAATGAATGAATGAACGAACGAACGAATGAATGAATGAACGAACTTCGATTGCGTGTTTCTGAGATTTAAATAATTTACCAACCTAAAGCAATTTTTTCCTTAAAGCTCGATTTATGATAATTTGTTTCTCGATGAAAAAATGTAAGCTGGATTGATGTTAGTTATCATGGGTTTAGTGTCAGTCGTAATCAAGCCGTGTCGTCGATCCAAACGGTGGCGCCTAAACAACCGGCGCCTATTAAAAGGGTCTCGCCAAAAGTGACGTCCCGGTTTCTGCGCTGTAGGAATAATTGTCGGTTTTATCGTCATCATCGTCATCGAATTGATCGGTTGGAGCGGCGGATTCAACGGTCGCCTGCAATCCTCTGCATGCCCTATTGGCGTGTTTGTCGAAACTAATTTTGTTTCGCAACTACATGGGCGGAAGGTCTCCCTTGACCGCGACGCATCTCATTTCGGATTTTTTCTCTGTGGTCTGGCTCACCGTGGTGTACATCTGTCTTCGAGAAGAGCTGCTCCTCCGCTCTGCTGTCCTGTCTCCTGCGCATCTCCTGACAGCGGTCGCCGCCTCCTTCGCTCCCAACCAACGCTGACCTGGTCGACCCTCTTCCTATGCAGCGCCGGACACTTTCCGTGATTGGCCCAACAACACGGAACGAGCATCATCCCCATTGAGAAGCGTCTCCTCCACAGGGACCCCTCCTCTTCGTTTTATCAGTCGCTTAAGACTGCTCTCTTCCGCCTGGACAGGGTCTGGAGTAGAGTCCTTGAAGACGCGCTATATAAATTGCGATTGATTGATTGATTGATTGATTGATTGATTGAGTGATTGATTGATTGATTGATTGATTGAGTGATTGATTGATTGATTGATTGATTGATTGATTGATTGATTGATTGATTGATTGATTGATTGATTGATTGATTGATTGATTGATTGATTGATTGATTGATTGATTGATTGATTGATTGATTGATTGATTGATTGATTGATTGATTGATTGATTGATTGATTGATTGAATAGGATGATTTAGACAGAGAGCACTGATGAGGCAGAACCAACAGATACTATAAGTTGAAGGTGGCGAATGTAAATAAGGGAGGTTGGACGGTGTAGGGTTAAGAAAGGTCAGAGTGGTAGACAAGAGATTGTGTTGGGCTTCAGTTACGACATACCTGCCAAGTCATGGATCGCAAGTATCGCATAATCTCCATTGAGCATTTTCGATGCATTGGCCACTTCTAGAAACTTCATTCGATCTTCGAGAGGCAGCAGCAAAACAAGAACTGAAAGAAGAAGAAGAAACGCATTTCTATGAAAACGAGTCACGTGTCCGCGATCAGTGAAGAAAAACAGAAGTAGGAAAAAGGAAAACAAACAAGTTTGTCACTTTTCAAGTGATCTCATCAGTCTCTATAAGAGGCATTCACTATGCATTAGGGTCTTTCTCTCAACTGCTTACAAGCGCTCTCATCATTATTATATACACAGCTAAGCGGTTGCTGAGTTAGTCGACAGCAGCAGAACTGTTTTGAAACAGAATCCAGAAAATATGACTTTAAATGAGCTCAGTGGTTAATTAGCTGAGTGAACTCAATCAAACCGGTTTCACCCGGAGATTCAGGTGTGACAAAACAAAATTAGTTGCAGTGAATTTAACAAATATTATGTTTGTGCTAAGGATTGTCGTCGACCGTCTGCTACTTACTGGTTTCGCTCTGCTTCTGGATTTCTTTGACGATTTTCTTGATTTCCTCATCGGATTCTCTTGGTTTCAGAATGGTGTACTCAACGACCCGAATGGACTTTGATTTCAGGTATTTCCTGATCGCCTGGGCGCTGAGATTGATATCGTCCTTGGCAGTTGAGCAGATGACGATACTCTTCCAATGGAAGCGTTTCATGAACTGGAGAATAGGTTCGCTGAGAGAGCTGAAAGGCGACATGATTGCGATCAGATTGGGAAAAGCGGTTCTGTCTTTGAACGATTCTGACGAGCAGCCGAGTGCCAGCGACGTCACCCCGAACGATCCATAGAAACCAGGGACCAGACGACAGGCGAAGTCACAGTCCGTCACGATGACCCCGGCGGGTAGGTCAGGAGGCGGCTGGGGCGGCGGGGGCGACGGTGCCCCACGGTCCAATTGGGGAACGACGGTCGTCAGCCAGAGATCGAGTATGCCGATCGAGACGGCCTTGGTTAGACAGGCGCCGCTGGTGTCGTCCATGGCCAGCGCTTGGATTGGCATGTCGATCTCCTTAAACATCTGATACATCTGTTGCAACGCTTCAACTGTTAAGAGGAGAGGTTCAGCTGAGGCCTGAATTATGTGCAATTCATCCTCATTACTTCCAGCCAACACAAGCGACTGCAACACTACGAGGCAACCGCAGAGGAGCAACCGCCGCGGGGTCGGCCAAGCCATAAACGATTCCTCCTCCTCCTCCGATCGTCTTCAGCCCATTCAACGAAGGAGAGACGAAGAGACGAGAAAACAACAATAATACAGCAGGAATTATTATGCAATGATCAGTGAAACGTCATTTCTATGTCACGTGTCTCCATGACAACGACGCGAATGTTCTACTAATACCGATGAAGCCATTATAATAAAAGGTTGTCATCTGTCGTTAGGCAACAACCTCTTTTAATAATAGCAATTATAATGGCACCAAGGACCATAATGTTATTCTCTTCCGTCTGCTTCTATCTCTCGTCTCCCTAATACACGTCACATGCGATACTATGACGTCACTCGTTGAATAATTGCGGCTTAATTTCTGTCGATTCGTAAAGCGCATTTCTTCTATCCTTCACACAAGAGCTGCTGCACTCAGCAGAATCTTTGGACGACAGCCTTTCAGTGGAATTATTCCACTCGCGTCCCAATGACAACCTTTCGTATTTCTATGATGCATCTGCGGCGTCTAATGATTTTGAAGCGGAAGTTAGACTAAGTGACAAACCGGAAGTTAAGCAAAGTCTTATTTTGGTTCTAATTTCTACTGATTATTAATAGGTTTTCAAGTTTGTTTAAATTCGTAAATTCTTAGATATTATTAGTTCGGCGTTCTTTTTAAAGAAGTCTCCTGCTATTCATTCGCTCTATTCATAATAATATTGCAATCTATCAAATATCAAATAATTTGATTGGCCTTTTGATCTTCTCTATTATCGCTCATTCGTTACACACACACACACACACACACATCGGACGTTTTTTATTCTGAATTTCCGTCATAGACAACGAGTTCCTTCCTTTCCGTTTTAATTGAAACCTAAAATAGATCCATGACTAACATAGTCAGTCACCTGAGACCCATTCAACTGCACTCATGAGTGGGTGATCCATGAGCTGAAGATTGTCTTGTTTATGCATGACCAACTGACGCTGATTAAGTTTTCTCAAAGGAACAGAACTCAGTGCAATCACTCCTTTGAATGCCTCTTCTGAACATAAATATTATTATGACGAGCCAATATTCAATTTGCTCATGGCTACTCTGAACATGCTGCACACATTTTTTGGGATCTTCCTAACTGTGTGACACCTCCTCCTCCCCCTCCTCCTCCAAGGGTTGTGGAAATAAAACGACCATAAATTAGTTGTGATGATAATAATGATAATAATCTCGACGATTCGGATCCGTTCCACACTTTTCACTTCTTAATGTTCAAATCCCCGAGGGATCCTTTGTATATCGGGGCGATAAAAATAAAAAATAAAATAATAATAACGATAATAATTATTACAATAGTAATAATAATAATAATACTATCATTTATAATATTATAGGTTTGCGTGCCGGACTTATTCGTCGGTTTGCCAAGGATCTTGTTGCGTTTGAGGGTATTTTGTTCGCAAGTCGTCGAGGCCCATGTGACAGCATAAGGCCCATCCTTCTGATGTACGGTCGAGTGTCAGCCATACGGACCGTGTTCGCCGCCTCTGGCCGAGTGTTTTCGTCTCGGTGGAGGACGACCGACGCGGGCTATTGGAGTGACCTCGACCTTCAGGCCCTGGAGGAGGTTCAATCTACCGACCGACACACGACGAATGAGGCAGCGTCATCGTGTTTGCGAACGCTGTCACCTGTCGTCGCTCTACTCTATAGACGCAACTTGGCTCACAGACTCTCAACAGACTCGCCATCTGTTAGCGTCGACGGAAATCCGTTGGTTGGTTCCACGTGTGTGCGTGGGCCTGCCAGTGGTGACTCTTCTAGCTTACTGTAGACTCTACATTGTTTTGCTGATATAATATTTCCATGGTTAAAATCACGATAGGCCAGCGCAGAGAGCACCTCTGAGTCGGTCTCTTGAAGAGGCGCTATATACATTCTCAGAATGAATGAATGAATATTATGTGTGTTTGGTCGTATTGTAAGGCGCTTAGTTGTGTTTTGTTGAGTTGCATTGCCATACTATGTATTGTCTGCTCCTCTTCCCTCTCTCTCTCTCTCTCTCTTTCCCTCCCTCCTTCCATCCCTCCTTCCATCCCTCCTCTTCCCTTTCTCTCTCTCTCCATCAACTTTTTCCCTCCCTCCTTCCATCCCTCCTTCCATCCCTCCCTCTTATGCAAATCCAGATGGATTACGGTTGATTAGACTGCAACGATCGAATGACTGCATTTCAAACAACCGCAGTTGTTGCAATTTAAATCGTCATCAATTCTAAAAGAGACAACATGACGTAGCATTGAAAACTCCTTTTCTACAGTCGTCCGACGACTTTAAAGAACTCTTAAACGACTTAGAAGAGACTTTGCAGGGAAGGAGGCGGAGGCGACGACGGTGGCTGCCTTGACATCACTTATCCTAAGACGATCGAAGGCAGCGCAGAGGACTACAGTTCAGACGAAGAGAGATCTAGGAGGAGGATTCAACGGAGGAGGAGGAGGAGGAGGAGGAGGAGGAGGAGGAGGAGGAGGTTTGGAGGAGGAGGAGGAGGAGGAGGAGGATCGTCTCAATCGAAGACGACACTTGGTCATCATCATCCGCCAACTGTGGGTCGTTGGGCGTCGTATTGCCACCGTTGTTCCTCCTGAGATGGCTGCAAACCATTATATCTAATCGAGGGTAAGACATCTCTTATCACTTCAGCCATTAGACAACTCTGATCTCTCTCCTTTCAACTGTGAACGATCACTCGAGCACAGCTCTCCTCCTTCAGTTAACTAATTCTCAATGGAAGGCTTCTTCGCAGAAATCCTCTTCATTTCCGTCTTCATTTCTTCTCGATTTCCTGCTGAAGATCGTTTCTTTTTACGTTCCTGGATCATCGTCGAAGGTCGTTCACTGGGCGCCTTCTGTCTTTCCTTATTTACTACGGATGAACGTCTCCTGGGAACAACCTTTCCATCTGTCTTTGGGATTGAAGGTCGAAGAGCGGAGTCCGTCATTAGTCCTTCATCAGTGGCTGAAGGTCGTGCCTCAGTCTTTGTCTCATCCTTCACTTTAGCATTTGCTGCTGATTGGTCGGCCATATTGGCTGCTGCTGCTGCTGCCTCTTTGCTGGGTCCTGACTTCCTGGCTTTGTTCTCTGAAGGATGCTTCATTGAACTGCGTCGTCTCGGTGAATCATGGCCACCGATGATGGTCGGCTTTGACTTGCGACGTGATGACCCAGCGACGGGGGCGTCGTCGGAGGAGGGCGTCGACGATGATTTCCGTTTCTTCTTAGACTTATCATCGTTGGCCTTCGTTTCAACGGATTCGATCAGACCAAGTAAGAAGTAGGTCGTCAGAACATGCTCCTAAGAAGAACAACAAGAGTAGCATTCAACATCAGACAACAAGGAATGGCGCTTTGATCATTAGACGATGCTTTCGGCAATCCTCCTCCTCATCATTTCTGAAGGATCGTTCGGTTTAAGCACATAATAATAACACAACATAATTCAAACAATGGGAAAACCTTTCCCTTCGGATTACCTGGGCTTGGCAATTAATTTCCATTTAACCTGAAGCACAGAGATTCGAATTCGGTCGGCAGAGATCAAGACAGACCTATTAGCAAACATTTGCTGCACAAAAGCATTTTAGGCGTCCTTTTTACGGCATGGCTGTGTTACGGCGCCATATAAATTGTCGATATTATTATTATTATTATCATTATCATTATTTAATATATCTACTGTTATATTACTTAGGTCCTACGTGAGTCACCTACGATCGAATCTGAGAAAACCTCACAAAGCTATGCGGGAATCGGTTTAATATTGCACGTGATTGGCTGGACGAGCTGCACATTTTGGCGCAAACTATATATTCTTTAATCATAATGGTTAAAACTGAATAACTATTGATATTTATATCTCCAGGAGAGGTAACAGTTTTTGCAAAATTGCGAAAGTGTAGACGTCTCCTGTAAATGAAATCGACTGTAGGGCCTATGCAAAATTACTTACATAGTCTCGTTTACGTTTTGAGTGACATCTACAACTCTCTATGAAAATTATTTACACAACTATTTTGGACATAATCGAATACAGAACGGCTTTCTCAGTCGATTTCTCGTTTCTTAGCTTTGCGCCAATTTTGTGAGGATCTTCAGATGAAGATGAACCATGTGTATTGTGCTGCCACTAATATCAAATCTAAGACTGTGCATGTTTGCACTGAAGGCCTAATAGGCTACACATTTTATTTATTGCTCATATATTAATTATCTGCAAACTGCTGTCGTACCCTTGTGACTTCCATTTCTCCTCGTTTTTCTAGCACGTAAAGCTTCGTTTCCTTGAGAATATCGGCCGTCATCCTAGTTATGTGAATCATGTTTGCTGAAAAGCACAAACCATCTCCACTAGCAAAAATACTTCTTCAAATACACTCACAACTGTTAGGCTAATAATAATTATTATAATAGCAGGACTGGGTGTTTTTCAAAAAGCATGCAAAGTTCGATGAAAATGCAATTAAATTTGTCAAATGTTCTGAATATTTCTTTGTCAATTTCATGGCTGTTACCCATCACACTGAAATAGCAATACAATAGCCGTGCTTACTGACATATAAATAGCCAAAATTATTGTTAATATTACTGATCATATATGCGTTTACTATATCAATCGGGATGGCAAACTGCAGCCCGTTACATGACAGCAATAGCAAGAACAGAAGAAAAGTTGTAAACAACTAGCTCATTATTGTTCAAAGTTCCAGTTATTAACAAAATACTAGTATATATCATTCGACCAATACTTTTAGAAGGTAAGTACTTATACGCCAATCAGCTATAATGACGCCAATATTTGATATTTCACTGCGTTGCAACGACTTTTCCAATTTCGTAACTTTCTTCTTCAGAAAAGTGCTAGCTTACTTTCTTCTTTACTCTCGTAAATTGTCGTACGTCTTTGAGTCTTTGTGTCTTAAGCACTTAAAAGTATTCTGAGGAAGTTAACAATCAGTGACCACTTTCGATGGTACGGCAGCAGCCAGGGCCTCACTAACCTACATTCCCATTTTGCCCAGGATATATATCTAGCGCGTATTCCTTGACACTATTATAGACTCCGAAGAACATCTGCTGCTTCGATTGGTCCTCGGTCCTCGGTCTTCTAGACTGGACCCATCATCGACTGTCAACTGGGTCTCTTGAATTCTCTCCCTTCATCACCCGATCGATCACGTGACCATCTTCAATCGCCCACATAAAAATAGTCGTCGCGCATTATTAGCCTACAAAACGCTACCGTCAACAGTAAGCAACGACGATACTTGTAAATCAAGTCCATTAATTATGTCAACAAATTTTAGGACGTTTTTGACCCCTCCCCTTGTCAACAACTGTCAAACATTGAAAGACCCCCTATAAATTATGTCAACAATCACAGAAACCGCCAATCCCCCTACAAAATATAAACACAAAGGCTCACAATGGTAGAATCATTTTTTTTTATTTTTTACTCTAAAAATGCAATCTCGAATTTCAAAATATATGAGTTTAGTTTATTACCAGCTTTTTAGTAGTATTAGACATTAAGCCCTTTATACAGGGTGGGCCATAAAAAAGGAACTCCCTACGCATTTTTGCTAATATTTCGGCCAAAAGTAAGAATTTTTAAATCAAATTTCACAGGCTTAAAGGTAATTCATATCAACGTATAATAGTCAAATCTCACCGAAACTTTTGAAACAGAACAAAAGTTATATAACTTTTAGTCAGTCCACCCACTGTTTTTTGATGTTTCAAAAACGTAACGCACCAAAAAGCAACAAAACACGATTAAAGTCACTTCTCAAATAATTGTTATCAAACAAACATGATATTGCCAGATACATATTATTATTACTTAGAAAATAAACGGGATACTAGCGTTACTGCACCTCACTGTGACGTCACTTAGCAAGAAGACGATCAAGTTGGTAAATAAAGAATTCTTCAGATTAATAATTGTTTTATTGAAACAATGAACTTGAAATTTCTAAAATATCAAGATGGGCAAGGTGTCAATGATAGACAAATTGCGTATGCAGACACTTCATGAGCAAGGTCTGAGCAAAAGCTCTAATCGCCGCTTGCCCTGAAAAACAGTGGAAGCTGAGTAGGCCTACCGTTAACAAATATGCCTCCGCATTCATGAAAGGGGCGCGGCTCTGGAACGTCGTTAAGGCAGCGGAAGGCCGAAATCTTCCGCACTCCAACAAATGGATAATCACGCAAAGGGAGCTATGTTGGAGAAATACCACAATCTACGACAAAAGCCAAAAGCGATAAGAGAATTGAAGGTCGCATTGAAGTTGATGTGGGAAGATTTACCTCTGGAACCCATCAACGAAGACATCAACACTTTTCAAAAAGACTCAGAACATGTATGGGTACTGGTGGTGGACACATTGAACTCAAGTTGTGAAACAATAATCAAGTTTGTTTGATTACAATTATTTGAGAAGTGACTTAGTAAAATCGTTTTTTGTTGCTTTTTGATGCGTTACGTTTTTGAACCATCAAAAAACAGTGGTTGGACTCACTAAAAGTGATATAACTTTTGTTCTGCTTGAAACTTTTCGGTGAAATTTGGCCATTATACGTAGATATGAATTACCTTTAAGCCTGTAAAACATGATTTAAAAATTCTTACTTTTGGCCGAAATATTAGCAAAAATGCGTAGGGGTTCCTTTTTTTTGGCCCACCCTGTACATTGTTAGCATTACTTAATGTTTTCGCTACCATTTTGAAGGGTCTGTGTTGATTCATTTGAAAAAATTTCTTGACGTCAAATTGTACCGAACCTCCTCGCCCTTGTCAACAACTGTCAAACTTTTCCAAACCCCTCCCGGCCTCCCCCTATTTTGTTGACATAATTAATGGACGACCCTATTCAAATGAGTACACGATGAACGACTCTACATCTTATCTTGTTCTCTTTACAATGCATAATGCGGCCGTCTTTGTAAGTACAGACATTCCTTTGAGTCACCGTTAACTTCATTCAATGCGTGGGACCCCTCCATCCCCCCCTCCATTAAGCGATTGTTCAAAGGTTTCCTGGCCGCCCTCAACTTGGCTGAGCGCCAGCCAATCATAAATAATCCGATGACTAATCGACGTTACGTCATTGTCAATTCCTAAACAAAAGCGAACATGAAACTTTCTACCTAGTCTGCGGAATATTACGTTCACAAAGTCCAACAACTCAGCAGCAACACTTAGACTTAGACTTAGACTTAGACTTATTCTCGCCTGACTCTGTCCAACTTTGTCAAACAGATAAGATCATTAATTTTGACTGAATGGAGATTAGATTTTAAAGTATCCTAACCGACTCCGAGAGCTTCCATTCTCTCCGCAATGGCCGTCGTTTCTCCGAAGACAGTGTATCGAGGAGTCTTCACTCCCACGATTCCAGCCAAGACTGGTCCTGCAGTCGAAGAACAACAACGAACAACGACTTAAGGTTAATGTCATCCTCAAATCATCTACTCAATAAGGAAGTCCAGGATTTTGTTTCGGGGGGTGTTTACTCGTTCTTGACAAGCAACCAAGTCAACCGTCTATAAGGGGTTTAGAGGAGCGCTGTGAGCTCTCAAAGCACTGTAGAGCTGCATCATCTATTCTAAGTTCACATGAGTGCTCTTAGTTCTTACACCGTATATGTTAGTAAATGCAATATTTATATTATACATTATTTAATTTCGGGGGTGTTTAAACATCCAAAACACCCCCCCTAAATACGGCCTTGGTCAACCTCAAATCATCTACTCAATCTAACACAACCTTCAGAAAACAAAAAGGCGGTCCTTATTCAGCTTTAGTGTCTAATGATCCCTGCCATTTCCCTGGGTTGAACCGTTCATGAAATTAAAGGCGCATGCCCTCGAATATCGGTGTTAACGGTTAACTTGGCTGTTTCCAATGAACATCTAGTGGTGAATATTATTATACGAGAATCTTCAGTTTCTCATTAAATGTGAATACAAATTCTGAAATTTCTTAACGTCACACAAATGCCGAAGGGGTGAGAGAGAGAGAGAGAGAGAGAGAGAGAGAGAGAGAGAGAGAGAGAGAGAGAGAGAGAGACAGAGACAGAGACAGAGACAGAGACAGAGACAGAGACAGAGACAGAGACAGAGACAGAGACAGAGACAGAGACAGAGACAGAGACAGAGACAGAGACAGAGACAGAGACAGAGACAGAGACAGAGACAGAGACAGACAGACAGACAGACAGACAGACAGACAAACTTTCCAAAGTGTTCTCCTCATTGCCTCTGTTTTGAAACGAAGCCATGCACTGGAGGGGTTTGGACGTCTGTCCAGAGAGACAGACAGACACAGACAGACAGACAGACAGACAGACAGAGAGAGACAGACAGAGAGAGAGAGACAGACAGACACAGACAGACAGACAGACAGAGACAGGGACAGAGACAGAGACAGAGACACAGAGAGAGACAGACAGACAGACAGAGAGAGAGAGAGACAGACAGACAGACAGAGAGACAGACAGACAGACAGAGACAGACAGACAGACAGACAGAGAGACAGACAGACAGACAGAGAGAGACAGACAGACAGACAGACATCCTAAGACTAGACAGACAGACAAACTAAGACAGACAGACAGACAGACAGAGAGAGAGAGAGAGAGAGGTCATCGACTGGCGCTATATTAGAATTTCGGTGCCAGATCAGAACAGAGAGAATCAAACGGAAGATACGGCCACTGGGACTTTGTCCTACGGTGGAAATCGTCGGTGACAATGGTAGTCATGAGATGACGTCGTAGGAGGATACTTTGAAAAGTTCCCACTTAAGTCTTTTGTTAAATGTTGAAATGGTGCTGCAGAAGAGAGGCCAAGCAACAGAATGCTGAGATTGATTGGCAGGTGAGAGAAAGGGATGGGCGAAGTTACAGGCAGAGATCTGTTCTCGGAAGTTGATTCTAAATCTAAGCAACTGGTGCACAGTATATATACAACGGACGGTGGCAGAATTTTAGAAAGTAGAAGACTGAAGACATCTTCCGACTTTTTCACAGAATTTCGATCATCACTGAATTTATTCCCGATGGATTCATTTTGTTCTGAAGACATTCCAAAAGGCGACATCTAAGAGCACATGGATAATGGGAACATTGCTTCAACCAGTTTTTGAATCTCCTATCCACCTTTGATACTATACATCACATCAACCTTGCAATGCAACCCATGATAAAAAAAGTGAACCATGGGAATATTTGATGTTAAAAACTAAAAAAATAGGCATTGGAAGGTTATCGAATATATGATTCAAATCTGACTCTTCCGCTGTCAAACATTAAACTGACAGTGTAGATGAGTGATACCTGAGTGTCAATTCCGTAATCCTCGTCTGTAGATAAGCACCTTTCATTTGTGCGGAATGTTGAAGCTCTTGATATACAGTGACATAGTACATCGAGAGCGAGGTTTGCAATTTCCGAGAACGTGTTTCTTTCCATTAGGAATGGGAAGACCACTGGCAACGACGTTAACAATCGGTCACCGATCGTTTCTACCTACGACAAAACAAAGGCAAAACACTGTCTGACTGAACGAAGGCAGACATTGACACAAGAAGCGTGGTGAGAAAATCCCATCAGAAACATTTCTGTGGTTTTAATATAGATCTAAATGTATAATTAGTGCTATGACCTTTATAACAGTCAAGTCCATCGCCATTATAGAAGTGATTCCAGCCCAGTGCATGGCTTCGTTTCAACACAGAGGCAATGAGGAGAACACTTGCTTGCTTCCTATATAAGCGATAAAATATATAAAATACCGAATTCACCTCAAGGTTCAACAGAGTCAACAGCGTGGGCAGCTGAAAACGAAAAGTCTTAATAAGAGAAAGAGAAGAGCCAATCAAGCTGACTGTAGTAAATTTAATAGGCGAGTATGAGCATGTGAAAGGCATCGAAAACACTCGTCTACTTATAAGTTGGAACAAACAGTTGGTCTGAGGAAGGTTAACTTATGTTTGTCCTCTTGGCGTCATGCATAAGTGGAATCCATTAGTCTGCAAAGCTCTATAATCTATACGAGGACAGCCACTTAAAAGTGAACCCAAGCTGTAAATGCTCAAACCAAAAAGTAGGTTGTAGTTGTTTCGGGTAAAAAATAAGAGAATTGTGTAATGTGGGTAATGTAAGATTCTAATGTCAATTTGGAATCAATAATGACGTGTCTAGGCCACAAACTTTGAGCATTGCTAGAATCGGAATATTTTGTAGGAATGTTGAATGGATCGTTCGCAACATCCTCATCTGTATTTAGACCTGCAAGGCAGATGGAGGTAGCGAAGTTAATCAGAGATATTCGAAGAGAAAACTGTTCCAGGGAGTGGAACTCTCCCAGGCCTACACATGTTATTTCAAAAGGAGCAGAGAATGGATATGCTTTGTGAGTCTTTGAGCGGAAGAGGACTTCTAAAGACTCAGACTGAAGAAGACTCAATTAAGACCTAGGCTATAAAAGGACCGTTTGACTTATAAAGACAAAATAGTCGGCCATGTTGAACTTCAAATTCTGATGACAATGAACAACGTCGATTTCATAATGCTTGTAAACGTACACTTTGGATTTACAATTATAAGAGAATTTACGTGGATCTCTCTGAGATCTCGTCTGCTTATTTCTCGTTAGCCTTGAAATTATGAATACGGTCATCTGAATCTGTGCGAAGCCTTCGGAATAACGGTGAAGTAATGGACAACAAATAGTGACTTAATAATGAATCTGTGAGGCGCATAGTTTCCAGATGGAAGACGACACTCCAGAATCTGAGCCCATATGCAAGCCCCCCTCTCCTTTGTCTACAAAACTACGCTGGCTGAAAGGGCAGCATAACTACATCTTAAGCATTCCTGGAATAGGTCAACGGCCAATGTCACCACAGGTCACCGTTAAACCGCAGCAGGAGGAGGCCAGTCAACTGATGCTAGACGCAGTTCAACCGAATCCATTAGAACATCGCCTCCTCTCGCAAACCGTACAACGTGACTTCAGGCTCAGCTTATAATCCAGTTGGGCCTGGCCATCGGTGACGCCGCTCAAATGGACCAATTGATATATTGACCGATGCATCGCCTAAGTCACCTGGCTACACTACATGCCAGGAATTATCATCTAAGTCCACAGAAAGCGCAATGGCCAACTACATAAACACTTTCTCAGACACAGTCCATGGAACGGAATAGCTACATGAAGGTGTTTCAAGGAAACTTCGTTTGTTCTTTCGTTGGAAGAAAACCTTGATTTGAGTCAATTAATTAATTAATGAAACCGCACCTTATACGTGTCGTGTGCATCCGTAATCTCGTCATATTTCGAGTATAGCGAGTTTAAAAGTTCAACGACCTGAAACAAAATTAAACGTTTTAAACGTCAATAACAGCACGTGCGCAATAACATCATGATTTTTTGCTCAATGACAGTTGGTGCTAAATAACAGCATATTCATTCATTCATTCATTCATTCATTCATTCATTCATTCATTCATTCATTCATTCATTCATTCATTCATTCATTCATTCATTCATTCATTCATTACTATCATTAGTAGTTTTTATATGGCGCCCCTTCAAAACCATCTACTGAGGACCATTGTCGACCCAACCCCAGCTAAGCGTACCCTTACAACACACATGCCAATGAATATTTGATTTGCCCCTTCGTATGATAAGAGGATGGTTGCCAGCACTTTGCTCTTCTGGGCGAGTCTTACGCTGAGGATGACCTATGACCTAAGAGCGACATATTCCTACCTGCATCGGGGAACTGGAAGCCGCCAGTTTGGTGAATCCGACGATGTCAGCGTAGTACATCGTACAGGATTCAAACGACTCCGCGGAAACTCCCTCTCCCTTCTCCAGCCTATCAGCAACGTAGCTATACACGAGTAACAGCACAGGCACGATTAGGCTATAACAGCACGATAACAAACAATAGCACATCCTTAACAACGCATGTTGCTGCACCCACAGCACATGATCATTAACAGCACATGATCATTAACAGCACATGATCATTAACAGCACATGATCATAACAGCACATGATCATTAACAGCACATGATCATTAACAGCACATGATCACTAACAGCACATGATCATTAAGAGCACATGATCATTAACAGCACATGATCATTAAGAGCACATGATCATTAACAGCACATGTTCTGGATTCTGTTGAAAGCGTCGAATGTGTTCCGTCTGATAACAAACAGTCTATCAGAGCTCAGCTCGTCTTGTTAGGTTCTTATCGAGCGACGACGTCTCTGCATGAATGATGATTGATCAACAACAAAAGCGAGACATTGACTGTGATGATTCTCGTTCTACTAATTATATTATAAATCGTGATAATAATATACGAAGTATGATTGTTTTGATCAGCTACCGAGGAAGTAAGGCATGTAGGAGATTGTAGACTCTCTTCCGTTCCAGTTCTACTTCGGCGGTCGCTTGCTTCACTTGCCCGGCCAGATTCATCGCGTGCTTCTCAGTCCGAACCATCAACTTCTCCATCAGACCAGTTGGTGTCTGCTCTCTAAGCCACAACAAACAACTGATTCTGACAATCTCTGACCACTTTTCTAGCGACAACTCCCCAAACAGTCTCCCATCAAAAATTCCCCTCCCAAGAGATTTTACTTTATAACAGATTCTTTCTCTCCCCATGTTCTGTTTAGAATAATTTCGATTCCGCAGACTACAGTTATTCTAAAATAATGACGAGTAGGCTACGAGGGAGAGAATATTTCATCCTTCACTGAAATAAATAAAGGGAGACTTTTTTCTTGTAGAGAAACAGTCAGAGTTGCTTTAAAGTTATTGATATAAATATAAAGATAATTTTAAGCAGGCAAATTTTCTAACCTTATTGTAAAACTATTTAGTATTTTTCATAGTTTCTAAAAACGTTTTTCGTTTTTTATGTTTCTAAACAAAATGTCGTTTTGTTCGTTTTTTATTTTTTGAATGTAACTTTATTTATTTATTGACTGTCTGTTATTATTTGTTTATTTTTATTTTTATCGGATGTCCCTTACGTTGTCTCCGACCTTTCAAGGATTCATCTAATTTACGTCACTATTTAATGTCATCAGTTGAGAAATAAATAGCACAGTAGCCTATAGGAAATAAAATTTATTAAAGTTATTTGAATTTAATTATCCAAAATGCGAAATATTGTGTTTGCACAGAGTAATCTCCGTTGACTGATAAACTTGTGAATATTTCTTCATATCAAGTCTCTTATGTAAGTAAAAAATTTAAGTAGCCTACAATTTTTAATTAAGTAAACTATACTTATAAAGCTTAGTTTTTAATTGGTAATGTCAGCATGAACTTATGTGGACTTAGGCCTTATGTTTACAACTTCAATTTGAAAAGATTTCAATAGGCCTATTTTTAATTTCTCAATTTCTTATTAAATCAAACCTTTAAAAACTTTGTAGATTAATGCTACTTGGTGTGCTTCATAATAAAGATGTGTTATTTTCTGATTAATATTAAATTATATAAACAAGGTTTTTAATTTTAAAATGCAGTACAAGATGTAACAAAGTTAAACAATTTTCTTTCCACTTTTTAGCGACAACGTTTTCTCCGTTTTTTCCCAAGAGATTTTACTTTGGAACAGATTCTTTTTCCCCACGTTTGTTTAGAATTTTACCTTCCGCAGACTACAGTTAAGGTCTAGGAAATAATGACGTGAAGGCTACGAGGGAGACATTATTTCAGGGAGAGTTCCGATACACTAACTAACTAGCGCCAGTAGACTCCAGCATGTTCGAAATTGCAAATTCTGCATTTAGACAAAATACTCCGTCTAATTGAGGCAGAAGTCGAAGCTGCATTGAAAGAGACTCAATGTCATTTCCAACATAGTGCACATTTTTGTAGGATTAAGTGATATTCCTGACTCCAGCCATTTGGCGGCAATAGGTATGAATAAATTATCTCCATTGTCCTCGGTCATTTGTCAAGTCCATTGCTCCCTCTAATGTGAGACCAAGGCGATGGATGGACAATATAAATGATGATCATTTATATTGCCTATACATCTCTTTCCTTCGAATCTTGCAAGCAGTGCATTGTTAGGAATTCTGTCAGCTGGCATTCTCTTTACGTGTCCAAACCATCGGAGTCTTCGCTGAACGACTTTGCCTAGAGAAGTCATTTCAATATGCATCTAAGTGTAAGTGTCTGGCTAT
>JACEVL010000039.1:652501-777501 GCA_020284085.1 Aporrectodea caliginosa
TGTCGAAGTCGTTTGATCGTCTTCTTCATTCGACGGAATCCACAGCCAGAGATCTGACACGTCCACTTGCTGTCTACGACGCACTTGGAGCTCGTCAGGTGACCGTGTGAACCAAGGTCCGTCGAATGCAGATAGGCCATTCCCTGCCACATGATCCCCATGCATATATATTACACTCGGTCTTAGGTATACAGACACAGAAAGAGAGATAGAGAGAGACAGAGAGACAGAGTGACAGAGAGACACAGACAGACAGAGACAGACAGACAGAGACAGACAGACAGAGTCAGAGAGAGAGACACAGCGAGACACAGACAGATACAGACAGAGAGAGACTAAGAGAGACACAGAGAGAGAGAGACACAGAGAGACAGAGAGACAGAGAGACACAGAGAGATACTCAGAGAGATACTCAGAGACAGAGAGACAGCAGAGACAGAGAGACAGAGAGACAGACAGAGGCAGAGAGAGAGAGACAGCAGAGACACAGACAGATACAGAGAGAGAGAGACTAAGAGAGACAGACAGAGAGGCAGAGACAGAGACAGAGAGACAGAAAGAGAGACAGAGACAGAGACTGACTTTAGCAGCATCGAGCAGTAGCGATGCCATGAAGTCGAGCGTAAAGACGACTCGATCGGATGACATGAGAAGGTCCTGAAGACTTCCGCGATGAGCGACCGTCATGACGATGGCTACGTTCGGTTGGAAGGGACAGATTCCGATGTAACGGACGATGTTCTCATGAGACAGACTCAACGACTGTCATCATCATCAGCAGCACAACCATAATATTCACTTCCATTGTCAGTTTCAGTTAAACAGGCAACGTCTGATTAGTCAAGTAAGATCATTAATTAACAGTGTTAGACTAAGTATTGGAAATAATTTAGTCCAACGATAGAGAACAAACTCCATACTTATTATTGGCCATCCATCTACTTCTGCTAGATATATAACTTCTGGCCTCTATGAACCTCGTTCTTTCGGTCGCTCTGCCTCTACTAGTCTACTCTTCTCTGCGTTCATATTGTTGTCTTTTCGTTCTTCATTCAAGATGCTTTTCTTTCCTCTTGCCACTTCCTGCAGTCTGTCATATGGGAAATAATTAAATATCAAGACAGGGCTGATTATTTTGTAAAGAACTGCGTTCATACAAGTTCTGAAGTGACCAGATAAGTGGAACAACCGTCGACATCCACAGTATAAAATAATTTGTGCTTTTTTGTTAGATTGGTACTACTAAAATTCGCCTACAGCCCAGACGTTTCTAGGTTAATAACCCTCTGAGCAATAATCCAGACCCATAACCCCCGGCCAATAACTCCTAGGAAAATACCTCCGGTCAATAAACCCCATGGGTAATAACCCCCGAGGAAAATAATCCCTAGTCAACCCCCACCCCCGGTCAATAACAGTCAAATTTAAGAAGTAAGGACATCAAGAAATGTTGAACATGTTTATTTTCTGTTAAGTTAGTTTTTGCTATACTGTATCCCCGCCCAATAGAATAAAACAGCACAGAACAGCCAACATGTAGGTACACTGTTTAGCCTGATTGAGAAAAGTTCATCAGGTCATCTCTTCCATGTTGTACTGTTTCAGTTAGCCAAAATAAAATTTAACTATTTTGCACCACTGAGTAATACTAAAAGGTAAGAAATAAGACTTCATACAAAATCAATGTGAATCCAATAACAATTTTACAACACAAAGTTCAGTACCAACTACAACACCTACTCAGAAGATTTCTAAAGTCACACTAGTATGCTGTCAGCAAGCCATCTTCGCAAATAGATAATCTCAAGCTTCCATAATCAGCTAATCTAGTCAACATGTGGGCTAATTAAATTCTAATTTTCTTGATAAACCGGAATTGATGTCAACAAGTTGTTGCTATTTAGTTCTTGAATTCCATGGAGCCAATGGTTCTCTCAACTAATCGCTACTTGATCGCGGTGATCGTTGAAAAGTTGGTGTACACTCATTAATTCTACTACTATTCGTAACTTGATGCTTTATGAGTAGTCTACAGATGTTATACATATAGAGATGAATATTGGAGGTTATTGGCCATGCTTCAAAGGCTTTCAATGCTCTTAGCAAATAATATTATTGTGAAACAGCGTGTTAATACGCACAATTTTGCTTATAGCCTTAATTATTGTAACGTAGTAGTAACTAAAGTTAACTAAAATAAAAACGATTAACTATAACTGTAACTATAACTATAATAAAATCTGTAAGGAGAATTGGAGGTCATTGTCCTGGGGCTATTTTCCTAAGGGGCTATTATTGGCCGGGGGTTATTGGTGGGGGTTATTGGCCGGGGGATTCTTGGTTATTGGCCGGGGTTATTTTCTTTGACGGTTATTGCCCTGCGGCAGTTTTTCTAATGGGCTATTGACAGGGGATATTGCCCAGGCGGGTTATTGGCCTGATACCATCCCAGATTCCTACACCGATTGATGTGCACTATGGTCCGTCTGGACCGTCTACGTCTATCTATAGGGCCTACAATATACGTCTTAAGATAATAGAAGGTTAACAGACGCTTCTACCGATTGGCATTAATTTCGCAACGATGAACGACGACATCTATGCACACCATCTATGCACACCATCTATGCACACCATCTATGCACACCCCCCCCCCCAGAGATTTGCAAATATCATTAATTTAATAATTTAATACTGAATCATCTACACCTGATTAGAGTAAACGAAATTCGATTAGCTTAGAAACGATTGCGTTTGGTTTAGTAAAGATGCGAAGAATAATTTCATATTAATTTTATTATAATAATTAATCAGCCGTTGTTTGAGCCATTTTCCTTTGATTAAGTTTACTGGTGATAAGAATTGCATGTGGCTTCCCAGGACTATGGTCCGTCTCAACTAAATGTTGGCCTATAGAGAATTATAATCATCGAAATAATTACCGTTGGTCATTGGTTTAAATGATCAACGGAAATACAGTCATACAACTTCTGCTGCATCCTATCCAAGCAATGGATTAATGTACACCCTACAGTAATAATAATAATAATAATCTTCGTTTAATATTTTCAAACTGACAATTACGAAGGATGATTACAATTCAGTATGAACTGATGATCACAAGTTATTACAAAGGAGTCGAATTTAACTGTATTTGGCAGCCATACAAGGCGCCCATTACGTCCTACATCTAATTTTACCAATGCGCCATCTCGCGAATGATAGGCTGAGTGGAACTTTGGGAGGGTACGGGAAACGATCCCGCTTCCTACTGCTCTTCACGCCAGTGATGTTACCACTACTCTATGGACCCCCCCAATGGCCCCCAGTGATTATAAAACTATAAATATTCATGTAAATATACTGCACAGTTCAAATATTTTAATTTTTCTATACTTCGTATAAAAATGACACATACAGGCCTACAGCAGCAAAACCTTTAAAAGTTTACTGATGGGGAACATTGCCAGCGTTAGGTTTGAAATTCAACTTATTAGCATTTAGCATTTTCTTTTTTACGTGCCATATGAATTTTGTTGCTGTTAACTTTAACTTATTCATAAAATGTGTAAGTGTACACAAATTCCATCTACGATTATTACAGCAGGCTCAGCGTTAAATAGGAGGATGTCGATGGAGTTGCAGAAGGCAATAACTTAAATAGTAGACAGACGACGTACCTGGTAGATCTCATTCAGAATGTTCCTGTCTGTGAGGTCAATGGAAGCGCAGTTTAACCTCTGAGCAATTATTTCACTGTTCTTCAGATAAAGACATAAACAATTACAGAATGATGTCATTCATTCAATGACAAATAACTAATTACTAATTATGTTTATAATTACGAGCCTTTATATCTCGATCGAAAAGACACTGCTCGATGACCGTGATTTACGCATTAGAACGGAAAAGGCAAAAGCAGCAACTGAAAACGAGACATTTGTTGAATGCGGGTCATAACGTAGGAGGATCGTCTACAGTTCTTCAGTTAGCTGTATATATATCTTCAGTGTCTATCTTTTATCTGTTTTATTAGTCTGATAAAATGTCAGCTTCCGACTTTAGTCGATGCTTAGAACGAACCATTCCCATCACTGCATAATAGAATATCGCAATGAATCGCTATGATTTGAAGCGCCTCTGAATAGCCATTACTGCTAGAGGCAATTTAAGCGTCTTAGAGCGGGCAACCATCCAGTTGATACATATTATGTTTAAAGTTGGAGTCATGCCTGTCGAGGCAACCGTAGAGATGAGGTGGTCCTGGCATGTCCTTGAATACGGCTTAGGTTTATCAGATATGCTCAGCTAATTATCATTGAGGAAAGAGCACAATGTGTCTGCTGGATTTGCTCACTTGCAGTACAACAAGCACGAAAATCGCGTTAGATTTTGCGCCTGCAAGATAAGGATTTTATTCTTGTTATATCTGATATAATAGTGTTATGAACATGAATGGTTTGATTGTTATTAGATTGTCTTCGTGTTTTATGATGATGAGAGTCGTCGTCGTCGTCATCTACCTTGTACGTTGCGATGAAATACTTTTCATCCGTTCGACTGAAATCCACCAGAGACGTTCGACTGTCAGATGACGCGTGAGAAGTGGCATGTGACGCTCGTGACACCTGATGACAAATCATATTGTCATCACAAACATCATCATCATCATCATCATCATCATCATCATCATCATCATCATCATCATCATCATCATCGGCACTAGCAAACTAACAGCAATATTAACTGCGAGTCGATTCTGCATTTAGACCTATTACGATCCAGTATCTATAACCTCAGAATAAACTGATGTCTCTAAGCAAGTTTGTTCAAGGTCCCACCATTTGAGGAGAGAGAGACTTAACTGAACCCACATAATCCAACTGACGAGGTGAGCGCTCGAACGTATAACGAGTTACCCTATGGTATATAATGAGATGTCACTCAAGAATCAATTGGAGAAGCTCATCACATCTAGCTTTAGCCAATCCAAGGCAACTACCTGCAATTACTTCAGTTATCTATACATCAAATTATGATTGAATTGGGTCACAATAACCTATTATAAATTAAGTCGGTATAACCATATTATTTAAATGTCTTCAATGCTGTACTTTTTCGTTGGTAAGTACGCAGTCTACCAATGTCCATGACACCTACATGTCATCAATCCAGCTTCCATTTAAGCAAAAAAATATTTTCATCAATCCAACATCTGTTTAAGCATAGAATTACGGAAATAATTATTTTCATCTGTCCAGCTTCTATTGAATTAAACCGTTGTTTAATCAATCCAGCTTCTATTTAAGGATACAATTATTTAAATCAATTCGGCTTCTATTTAAGCAAAGAATTAGTTTAATCAATCCAACCTCCATGTAGGCAAGCAATTATTTTCATCGACCCAGAACAGATCAATTCTGTCCCCTGTCCTAAAACACTGTGTTCTCGTAAAGAGGCGATATTTAAATTCTCAGAATGAGAATGAATACGACAGCTCAATCCACTTGAACCACGATATCGTATGTTATGACAACAGCCACGGTCCATTAGTCCATGGGACCATTGGTTCATTGGTCCATTGGTCCATTGGACCATTGGTCCATTGGTCCATCGGTCCATCGGTCCATTGGTCCATTGGTCCATTGGTCCATTGGTCCATCGGTCCATCGGTCCATCGGTCCATCGGTCCATTGGTCCATTGGTCCAAATTGGACCATTGGTCCATTGGTCCATTGGTCATTGGTTCATTGGTCCATTGGTCCATTGGACCATTGGTCCCATTGGTCCATCGGTCCATCGGTCATCGGTCCATTGGACCATTGGTCCATTGGTCCATTGGTCCATTGGTCCATTGGTCCATTGGTCTATTGGTCCATTGGTCCATCCCAAAATACTGAATCTCGGATTTGTTCTCTGTCACAGACGACGCCCGAAATAGAGACCGAGGTTTCATGAATATCTAGCAAAGACTGACTGTCATTAAGTGACAAAAGCCAGAATCTCTATATAGTCTGCGTCTAACTTACTATTTCCACTTCTTCGAATACTAATAATTTAGCCATGAATCAAGGAGTATAACATTAAATACTAAGTCTAAGACACAGAGAGCAGCAGATGTTCTACCGAAATGAGACTTCTGTTTCGTCCATGAAGGTTGGCGTGAAAGCGCAGATCACTCCATGGAATAATCCAGGTCTTCGTTGCTTTCAACAGCGTTTGATATCTCAACTGTCTGGACAGAAAGAAGACAACACAAGTACAACAGCAGTAGCAGCAGTTGTAGGTCGACTGAAGAGAAAACAGATGACTGACTGATTCATCAAACGTCCTCTCAATCGAGAAACGACGGAAACTTTAACGTCAA
Source organism: Aporrectodea caliginosa (assembly GCA_020284085.1). NCBI lineage: Eukaryota > Metazoa > Annelida > Clitellata > Crassiclitellata > Lumbricidae > Aporrectodea > Aporrectodea caliginosa. Next base: position 658,869 of record JACEVL010000039.1, read on the forward strand.
CGAAACACTTGAATGTGGTCGTCAGAAAGACGTGAACAGAGTCCATGCAGAAACCAGGAGAGGCAACCGACGATATAATTATGTTGACATGTTCACAGGGATTATAGCAAGATAAGAGACACAGATCAAGTCCAACAAACGACATTAGAGATTATAATAACTATAGTTATGTGACAGTAATCTCTCGCTCTCTTTCTGTCTCTATCTGTCTATCTCTTCCTTTCTGTCCTATCTCCCTCTTTCCTTATTCCCCTCTTTCTGTCTGTCTATCTCTCGCTCTTTAGCGCTTAGTTCGCGCTGTCCTTATTTTACCAATATTCTAATGTTTATTAATGTTATTAATAAGTCATTATTGATATTGGTAGTATTGTGGAGCTGTTCTGCTGTTATTGTTACTACATTTACTATTATTTGAATCCTTTCTAAGTCCTATTTAAGTATCTAATTAATCATTTGTGAACAATAATCAAGAAAGAGGGTTCAGGCTTATTGTATTGTATTGTATTGTATTGTATTGTATTGTATTGTATTGTATTGTATTGTATTGTATTGTATTGTATTGTATTGTATTGTATTGTATTGTATTGTATTGTATTGTATTGTATTGTATTGTATTGTATTGTATTGTATTTACGGATTTCTAAATTGCCTCTCTCAGTACGACCTAATCAGAGACGCTCCCAGTGCGAAAAGGCCCGCGAGGAAAGAAAGGTCTTAACTTCTTAAGAGTGAGGGCAGAGACTGAAGTACCCCCAGTTAAGATTATAGAGCGAGTCATAGCTTTTCTTGGCTCCTGTTGCACTGTACTTGCTGGTTCATGATTGTAACCTAAACCTGTTCTGTGCAATAAACAAATTCAAATTCAAATTACATGTAGAGCTATTAGCTCAGCACTGGCGGCGGCTATCTTGGCTGCTGTGGCGTATAATAGCAGGCATCTCCTCCTCCTCCTCCTCCTCCCCTCCTCTTCTCCTCCTCCTGATCTTCTCCTCCTCCTCCTCCTCCCCCTCCTCCTCTTCCTCCTCCTCCTCTCCTCCTCCTCCTCCTCCTCTCCTCTACTCCTCCTCCTCCTCCTTTCCCTCCCTCCTCCTCCTCTTCCTCCTCCTCCTCCTCCCTCTCTTCCTCCTCCTCCTCCTGCTCCTCCTCCTTATCTATCCTCCTCCTGAGGTGCTGGCTTGCTCCCTCCTCCTCCTCTTCCTCCTCCTCCTCCGAACCTGCTGACCTCCCTCCTGAATCTTCCTGGAAAATGTTAGTCTGCCCTTCTAAACTGAAGAGTGCTTAAACAACTCTCCTACCGATAAATCCTGTCAGAAATCCTCCGCCTTAGCCTCCTCCTCCTCGTCCTCCTCCTGGTCCTCTTGCTCCTTTGCAAATGCAAACGAAACTAGAAATCCTAACATTATAATATCTAGTCATTCTATGGAAACCTCAATCCTCCTCCTGAACGACTCTAGAAAGCATAACAATCCTCCTGATTCTCCTCCTCTCTTAAACCTCCTCCTCCTCCTGCTCCTCCTCCTCCTCCTCCTAATTTTGGAAAATCCTTAGTCCTTCCTTTCGTATCCTCCTGAAGCTCCTGAATCTTAAACAACTCCTCCTACCTCCTCCTCTTCCTCCTAGAAGACTCCTCCTTCTGAGGATCGCTCCTCAGCCTCCTCCTCGAAATGTCCTCCTCCTCCAACTGTGGCTGATGATCCTCCTCCTTTCCTCCGAACTGAAAGATCGAACTTCTCCTTTTCCAACTCTGGCTGATTCCTCGAAGTGTGGCTCCTCCTCAGTGTCCTGATGATCATCCTCCTCATCCTCCTCCTCCTACTGATTGATCGAAGTCTGGCTGATCCTCCTCATCCTCCTCTTCCTCCGACTCCTCCTACTCATCGAATCTTCTGATGGATCCTCTTGTCCTACTCCTCCTCCTTCTCCTTTTCTCCTTCTGATTTTTCCTCCTCCTCCTCCTCCCTCCTCCTCCCTCCTCTCCCTCCTCCCTCCTCCTCCTCCTCCCTCCTCCTCGAACTTCTTCCTCCTCCTCCTCCTCCTCCTCCTCTGGATCCCATCCTCCTCCTCCCTCCTCTTCCTCCTCCTCCTCCCTCTGCTGATCCTCCTCCTCCTCCTCCTCCTCCTTTCCTCCTCCTCTGATTCTTCCTTCTCTTCTTCCTCCTCCTCCTCCTCCTCCCTCCCTCTTCCCTCCCTCCTCCCTCCTACTCCTCCCTCTTCTCCTCCTCTTCCTCCTCCTCCTCCTCCTCTTTCTCCTCCTCCTCCTACTCCTCCTAAGTCTCCTTTGATCCTCCTCCTCCTCCTCCTCCTGTTCATCCTCCTCCTCCTCCTCCTCCTCCTCCTCCTCCTCCTACTCCTCCTTCTCTTCTTCCTCCTCCTCCTCCTCCTCCTCCTCACTCCTCCTCCTCGTCTCTTCCTCCTCCTCCTGACTCAATCCCTCTCTGGTTGTCCGCCGTTCCATACAAAGTCCGCTTGTGTGCATTTGTTTATTAGTTCAAGATAACATTATGTAGTAATAACAGATGATAACAAGTTTAAGAGGAGTCGAATTTAACTGTATGGCAGTCTGCAAGGCGTATCTGTCCTACTCATCATTTTACAGTGTGCTGATTGAGTTGAAGGCTGAGCTGAACTTATTTGGCTAGTTGTGTATCGCTGTATGACCTTCTGATCTTCGAGCGTGTTACCAATCAATTGTCTCCCCGCACATAAACACAAAAGCCTTATCTATCGTCGTGCTTGTGGTGGTGGCTTGCGAGATGCAAATGCAAACGAAAAAGAAATATGCGCTAAATTATTGAGCTGAAAACATGAATAAGTAGTTGGAAAATTTTAGTCTGCCCGTATAAACTGAAGAGTGAACATCCAAAACAACTCTCCTACCGATAAATAATGTAGAAGATGAGGAGCGCAACGCAGCATCCGCCAAGGAAGACCCAACACGATGAGGGAAATTTTGACAACTAAAGAAACAGACAGACAACAATGTACAACAGTCAACATAATATTTTAAATCAGTTACTAGATAACAATATAATATGCTAGTCATTCTATGGAAACCGTTTCAATCGGCGTATGGATAGCGAACGACGCTAAACAAAGCATATAAACAATGGATTTTGTCATAAAATGTCTTCATCTCAGATTCTAATCAGACGACGATTTCAACTGAACGACGTCGTCATCATCATCGTTATAACGCGTTCCTTTAGTCAAAAGATGTCATCAGCGCAACTGAAATGATCGCAATGGAAAGACTCAGAATCCATTGGAAAAGAGACCAGGTCGAAGTGTGGCTGATGGATCGAAGTGTGGCTGATGGATCGAAGTGTGGCTGATGGATCGAAGTGTGGCTGATGGATCGAAGTGTGGCTGATGGATCGAAGTGTGGCTGATGGATCGAAGTGCGGCTGATGGATCAGAGAAACGAGAAGCAGTCAGGCTATAGGCCTAAGTGGATGATACGTAAGTTGGAAGAGGCGAATCTTAAGTTTAGACCTGAATTGACATCGACAGAGAACGAACTGATCTGATTGGTCAACAGGGTTTACGTCGCTCGTCTTTCTATTTGACGTTTCAACGACTTCAGACGAATGAGACGAAATACATAATTCATCATCTGGTCGTCGTCGTCGTTTACATCCAAGTGAGTGCAGACGTTGATCACACTGTAGCTGTAACTTGGTTCTCTTAAGCGATTCGCAAGAAAGTCCGAATGAGAGATGAAGAGTGGTCAGTTGTTTTGCTGGCATGGACATGGATTCAGTGACCTCAGTTCCGCCCCTCAACCAACGGGGTTGGGGGTGGGGAGGGGGGAGGGGGCGAACTGTCGGAAGCGGTGCTCCATCGTCGAGTAGACGTAGGTGGAGCTGGACCCTGTACCCTGTGTACAGGGCTCCCCATTTGAGACGATCGATCGCTCGTTCTCCTTATTGGTCACTCGCCTATTTTCAGATGGGAAGCTCTCTCAACCCCCCGTGTGTGTGTGTCCCACCGAACAAATCCGAGACTTTATTAGATGACGACACAGACGGTTCTCTTCAGCCGAACGCAGTGACCGCTTACTGTCCCCCTCCGATTGTTAAGTTCTCCCAATTACAAGATCTGATCTGGTTTCCTATAAGATGCAGAGCTTCTGCTTTGTCTGTCAGAGATGGGTACGACTAGCTCTGTTTTGTATTCGGAATTTCATTTTAGAATGAGTCCTTCGATAGCCTCTAAATGGGATCGGTGCGCCTGACTGCATTGAGGCGGACTGTCCACACAAACCACATCACTCCGAAGATCAAAGCCCCAACTGAATCAGGACTGATCAAAGTGTCTGCAGACATCCAACAGAGACAGACAGACAGAGACAGAGATAGAGATAGAGATAGAGACAGAGACAAAGACAGAGACAAAGAGAGACAAAGAGAGATGGGTACGACTAGCTCTGTTTTGTATTCGGAATTTCATTTTAGAATGAGTCCTTCGATAGCCTCTAAATGGGATCGGTGCGCCTGACTGCATTGAGGCGGACTGTCCACACAAACCACATCACTCCGAAGATCAAAGCCCCAACTGAATCAGGACTGATCAAAGTGTCTGCAGACATCCAACAGAGACAGACAGACAGAGACAGAGATAGAGATAGAGATAGAGACAGAGACAAAGACAGAGACAAAGAGAGACAAAGAGAGACAGGGACAGAGACAGAGAGAAAGAGAGACAGCAGCTATGACTGTAATCGACGTCCAGTCAGTCAGTAAGTGTCTTGAACTGTCTTCCCATCAACAACATTCAACGATAAACTCGAAAATTATTATGCCACAGATAAATAGAAAGAATGTCACTTCTGCTCAGGACGACCGCCATAATTATGTGTCATCACAATCCAGTATAGCACGATGCATGCACCTTACCAAGCTATACTATACTGTACTTGTACTCTACTGTACTATACTACGCTATACTATGCTATGCCGCGCCACATCATACTACATTACATAGGCCTACATTATACAATACTACAGGCTCTGCTATATTGTACTGTATTTTACTGTACTATACTTTGCTGTGCTATGCCATGTCATGCCATACAATACTAAGCCATACTATGTAGCATATACTATACTATGCTATACAATGCCATACTATACTCTTCGAGACTAGACTATATTAGAGCAGATTTTGTAAATCGGATGCAAGTCGTAGAAGCACTCCAACATAATTCTGCAGATGCTCGGAGGTCAAATCGTGATTCAAAATCACATCTAGGTCAAGCAGAGCAGAGGAGAAAGAGTCTGAAAGACACATCTACCACGCTAGGAGCCCTGTGACCATCCGTTCATCTCTCTATCTATCCAATTATACATCTCTCTATTCATCTATCCATTTATCCATTTATATCTCAATCCATCTATTCATCCATCCATCCATCCATTCATCTCTCAATCCATCCATCCATTCATCCATTCATCCATTCATCCATCCATTCATTTCTTAATCCATCCATCCATCCATTCATCTATCTATCCATTCTTCCACTCTGTCTATGCTGATGGTGTCCTAGGTAATATTGTAGCCTCTTCCTCACCATTTGACATGCTCGTATCTTGTGGGGTGTCGCTGGGTGCGTCTGTGGTTCCTCCTGGCCAAATGATTCCCTCTCCCTTCCACTTGTAGTCGTCCTCATCCATGTAGTAGAGAACCTCGACTGATCGACCGTTGCGAACGTTGATGAAGGCGTGTCGCCATCTTACGTTCACCGTTTGGCGTGAAGACGACGAGACCAGTGACACCTGTCGTCGATCACGACAAACAACACGCTCATCATCTCAGCACCATCATCATCGCCAATCTTAATCGATGACATCAGCCTACATCAACAGTTACCGTAAAGCCTGTGAAGGCCGTTCGCCTTCTCATGGTGGTGGTGGGGTGGTTGGTGGTGGTGGTGGTGGTGGTGGTGGTGGTGGTGGTGGTGGTGGTGGGTGGTTGGTTGGTGGTTGGTGGTGGTGGTGGTGGTGGGTTGATTGGTTGGTGGTCGTCATGACATGGTGGTGGTGGTGGTGGTGGTCTTAATCGGTGACATCGCCTACATCAACAGGTAACCCTGTGAAGGCCATTCGCCTTCACGTGATGGTCATAACGGTAGGATGATGGTGGTGATGATGGTGGTGGTGGTGGTGGTGGTGGTGGTGGTGGTGGTGGTGGTGGTGGTGGTGGTGGTGGTGGTGGTGGTGACGGTGCTCTACGATGAGGCAGACCATATAGGAACCAGCCTGACCCTTGGAGCCGACATCTGCCTCTTGTAGCTCTGCGCATTTGTGGTGCAGTGGTACAACAAGATGATGGTTAAGTCCCACAGCAGCTGTTGCTTCTACGGCTGACCCACCGACCTCAACTGCAGGTACAGACGGTCGATGTTAAGGTGCCCCACAGCTCTTTACTCAAAGAATTAAATCTATAAACTATACGCAAGAGCTTTTTCTTTGCAATCGCTAAGTTCATGCCTTCACGGCTATCTTCTCAGAAGCGCTCCCGACTCAACCCCTTCCGCCCCCCCTGCCCAGCTAAAGAGAACAGTCTTAAGGTTGGCAGCATAGCAAGGGCAAACCGAAGAGATAGCAGGAAGACCATTCCAAATTGCAAGGCCAGCAACAGAGAAAGCACTGCGCGCTGCCTAACGGGGGACAGGGAGCTCAGTCTGCGGCGGAGAGTGCCCCCGCCTGGATCTTTATAAAGAACTGACTGAAATGCTGTTGTGATTGCATATATGTAGGCCTATGCCTAGAACATCTAACCCCTATTGCTGTGGATTGTAGACCTACGCTTTCTATCTTAACGGTCTTCCATGCGAAATCAACTTCAACTATGTCGTACAAACTAAGTGGCTACGTGGAATCAATGAAACAACATGGGCATAATGTCAAGGTTTCTGCTGATGTCCCAAACCCTAGATTGAAGAATGGAGATGCAAGTGTGGAACGTCTCCGTTTCTAGGCTGCTGCCCTGAATGTTTTCTTATGAATTGCTTACCAGTGAAGTTCACTTGACGCATCTTCTTCAGGATGGTCGTGTAGTTAGAGTCTTTCCCGGTTGCAGAGTTGACCCCTTGAAACAATGTCATGGCTGCGTCCCGAAAATATCCAAAGTCAATCGAAGATTTTTCCTTGAACTGAAGAAAAGAATATCAATAGAATATCAATAGAAGAGAAGAGAATAATCTTTATTGTCGCATTAGTGTCAGAGATTTCTTTTATTTCAAAGCAATGTTTATGAAAATGGAACAAAATCGATTCCTTTAAATTCAAATTCAGTGTGCAAAGTATACTTGATAAAATACTATTACCAACATTGTATGTATATTCGCTTTACTGATAAAACAATCTGACAAAAACGCAGAAATGCCAACATGAGTGATAATGGATAATTAAAAGTAATTAGACAATTTTAAAATAAATTAGTAAATATGTTTATATAAGGATCTGGATTCTACTGATTGAAAACTGAACACTCGACTGTAATTCTATCGAGTGATAATTGTTGAAGACGCTCCTCCATTGAAACGAAATGACGCCCGAGAGACAAACAATAGGCTGAGATAATTAGCATCTGAGGAATGAGACAACAGCTGCAGAGGTACTTAATTCTGTTCTATTTATCCAGTAGTTCATGATGATCAGTCCTTCCTGTAACGTCGTCTTCGCCTTCTCAACACTCGCGTCTGGACTCGAATCTGCTTAAGCATGAACATTATCAACATCAACATTATTAACATTATTAACATTATTATTATTTTTTTTCCCCGAGGTACATATGATCCCTCAGGATTGCAATACTGAAAAAATAGGGGGATGCGTAGCTTCTAAAATGGCTAATCTTCACAGATGGATTGGTCTGGGTTAGGAAAGTGCTAGAAAAAGCAACTGCGTTGAAGCGCTGAATAGTCATAGAGAGCGCTGAAAGAGAAAAGTTGTCTCTCTATTGTCTCCAGAAGATTGGGCAAGACGGTAGCCTAGAGGTTGATTAAAGCAAGGCCTTCTGGGTTTATTGGACCCAGCGTTTCAAAGGCCAAGGGCACAAAGCAGTAAGATGGCAAAATGGCAGTGTATTTGGTTGTTTTCCTGTCTGCTGCGATCTCAGCAGCTGCACCAGCAACCTCAGCTGTATGATGGTGCAAGGGTATGACACTGCCAGGGTGTCGATGACAGTGGCGACCCGCGGCAAGGCTCATTGCCAGGCTCCCATGGAATGAGCGTCACACCATCTGTGCGTCTCCCATCAGACCTAGCAAGTCCAGCAGGCTCCTTTGTAGCCGGGAATCCAGCTTTGGTGAGGCCACGCCAAATGATGTCATTTAGTGAGGCGTGTCTCGCAACGCTCCGGTCCAAGGCTGCATGACATGCCATGTGAGCCGTCCTCTTGGACTGTCGCTCCACTGGCACTCGTGAGGAGCACATAAATCGGCCCCGAAGCGCAGGCCTGTTGGCAATACGGACTGCCTCGTCGCTTAGCCTCAATCCACAAGCGCTTATGGGAAGTGCTAGGAGCCAATCACCCGCATGTGGTGAGGCGACAGCTCTCAACCTGGCCCATGCTGTAATCGGTTACATGTAGCCAGTCGCTGGCGTGTGGTGACGAGACAGCTTATGGGAGAGATGCGCGCGAGTGTTGTATGGGTCCATTGTGTCTTGAAACAATCTCTTGTTATTATTATTATTATTATTATTATTATTATTATTATTATTATTATTATTATTATTATTATTATTATTATTATTATTATTATTATTATTATTATTATTATTAGTAGTAGTATTATTATTATTATTGTTATTGTTATTATTACGAAAATTTTATTGCGTGCAGTCACACAGAAGTGCGAATCTTGGACGCCAGGCGAAGAACAGGTGATTGAAAGTAAGTAAGAAAAAACGTGAGTTAAGTCTTGAGTTGTTTCTTCAAAGATGAATAGATGATAAAGTTCAAGCACCGAGAAACTTTGGTCGTCGATTCCACCCATTTAGGGGTAGAAACACACTTATACCCGTAGATCGCAGGGGAGGGATGTAAGTGGTTGAAGTGTTCGTTGTATGGGTCAGACAGGCCAATTTAAACCCTGATCCTTAATTGTACAGGAAGCCAATGCAGCTGGCATAATAGGGTCAAAGCGTTCGTTTGAAAAGACGGTCTATACAGAGCCACTCGAGTCAAGAAATGTCGAGTTCAAGATCAGCGATACCAACGAAAACCGAGTTGGAATAATCGAGGCGAGAGCAGACAAGAGAACAAGCCATGGTTTGCCTGGGTATGATCATTATGATGGAAACAAGATTTGCGAATGCTTGCTGTGTGGGCCAAACTGTACAGCCAAGAGTTGCCTCTCTCGTATTTTCACAGCAGCTGTTGACATCGGAACAGCAGTTCGAAGAAGATCTATGCTGGAATGAGAAGGAAAATGACGCAGACGTTGTTGGTTACAAACGAACAAGGTCAACAACGCCTCAGATGGATTTATGGATTAACGGAGAAACCATTTGAAGCAGACCCACTAAAGAGAGGCAGTCCTCACGTTTTACCATCAGATCAGTGGATGAGAGAGGAAACGAAAGCTAAGTACTGTTGCAACTGGACTTCACAAGTGATTACTGTGTGACTATAGCAGTGCAGACAGAATTAGCATCAGACGGATTAGCATCAATGCATGGCACAGGCTGAGACCGGCGACACCTGCTGAAGAGGTCAGAAGAAGCTATGCAGGTAAAGGAGGAGGCAGTTCCAGAGACCATGCATGAAGCGTCTACTGAGTCTACGAAGAAGAAAGAGTGGCCATGGTGGTCACAGTGTCGAAAGGCAGCACTGACGTCGAGGAATACGGTGTCACGACAACATTCCAGTAGCAATAGATGAAGAGATGTTGTCCAGCATGAAGATGTAGGTGTTGTTTCAGTGGAGTAGCTTCCACGGCGCTACTCCACGGCGGTCAGCTGACTGGTAAGGACTGGATTTGTAAGATTAGGATACAGTTAAATAAGTAAAGGATGAAGTAAAGCAATTAATTCGTGTGAAGAATGGACATTCATAAATCTCCCAGATGTTATTAAGGTTGGAAATTGGTCTAATGTTTGACAGGCTCTTGATGTCTAGATCACGTTTCTTAAGAAAAGGCGTGACTATAGCAGATAGTCACGCAGCTGGAAAACAACATTCAGGAAAAGATAAAGATTGGCTAAGTGCGCAATAAGGCGGCAAAACATCAGAACAAGAAACACTCAGTGCTGCAATTATTATAAAGTGCACTGGAAATAATGTATGGACGATGTGTGTAAGAAGAGACAGGGATTGAAAGTAGGTTACGAGTTGAAGTCAGTTCCAGAGAAGTCAGAGTCAAACAGCAGATCATTAGCAGCAGAGAGATAGAGTGTCTATAATACTGAGCAACGTCGCATTTAAGATTTCGTAATATAAGTTGGCTGTAATCTGGGACGCAATTTCATCAGTTTAATCGCACATAGGCTTAATGGCGGACATTCTCGATGTCTCTTGTAACATTCTAATGTGTTCCGATAAATAAATAATAATAATAATAGCGTTACAGGTAATTTTGTGTTGAGTTTAACGACTTAGATTTAAGCAGCAGTCATAGTCGTACCTTCGATGTCGTTGGTTGTAAGTATGGCGTAGAGTCCGTTCAGCATTTCTAATTTATTCGCTACTTTGAGAAGAATAACGTGATCTTCTGGCGTCAGAAATACGACAAGAACTGAAAATTAAAATCTAAACTTTAATTATTTCTTGCTTTACGAAAGTTCAATGCATTTTGTTAAAACAGGTCGAGCTACATAAGTTAAGGATTCTATTAAACGCAAAAAATAGGCCTATGAAATGATTAGTCTACTATAAGTAAGTAAGTAAGTAAGTAAAGGATGATAAGGGATGTCTGAATGCTTCGTCCTCTGCCAGAGTAGGCCTAGTATTGCGCTAGGCTGGACATTCTGTCTGGAAGTTCTTCAAAACAACGATTAAAGCAGAAACGAGTTCTGACTAAGTTAGTACAGATCGAAGTCACTTACTGTTGTTCACTTTTCCGGCGGCGTTGAGAACTGACGTCATTTTTTGATCCGTCACTACGGCAGATGCTCTAATTATGTCGCTTTCTTGGTCGACTTCATAGAAGTTGACGGTTATGCCGTTGCTTCGAAGGGAGCCGCCCACAAAATCTGCGGCAATCTTAAGGCTGGCCTTATGGCTGCTGATGATGGCTATTGTCTTCCACTGGAAGTGATTAAGGAAGAGGTTCAGAGGTTTGACCAGCGACAGCCACGAAGCCTTCATCCGAACGATCGTCTCATCGACGCTATTCTCGTCCGACTGCGCAGACTCCGCTGACGCCGCCGCCGCACATCCAGATGAGATGACAGCCACTCCTACGGCTGGAAAGAATCCCGAGGCCATTTCACAGGCAACTGCACAGTCAGTCACCAGAGCCCCACCTGGTTCCCATCGATGATCGACTCCTTCTCGGATCAGTCCCAAGATCTCACGCATACCGATGACAACGCCTTTTCGCATACACAATATGAAACGCTTCTCAATCTGTGAGGGGGGAAGGAGTCCCTCAAAGCGGCTCACAACGATTTTGTAAAAGACGTTTTCAGGTTCGTTCAGAATCTCAATGATTGGCGCGTTGTGTAGAAGATAATAGAAAGTCTTGTTCCCTAATTGCGAATTCACGTTCGTAATGATGCCAACGATCAGCAAAAGAAAACCAAGATGACGAGAGTTACTATCGAAACGCAGAACATACATCACGACCAATTCATAATTATTTCGACACGGTTGTTTAACTAGCAACATAACAAGAATTACAATTAATATTCATCACCGATGCATTGAATAAATACAACGCAGAAAATACTAGATACCTATTTTTAAAAGACGATAGAATAAGACTATGACATCATCAGATTCTGCATGGATACGCATAGCAACGATTTAATGATGAGGAAAATTAGTTCTCGTCAACATCGTCAGCTGAGATATTGCTATAGTATCATACTTACTGTATCATGTATGCTGCATGAATGATACTACAATACAATACTACACTGTAGCCTACAGATAAAAATTTATATTGCGCTTCAACAAGGCAGGTCTTGCACGAGAGCCATAGATCTTTGTTAGCTGTAACAACGGACTCTTATTCTCCTTGAGATAGATACTTTCCTAGTGATTTCATTGAATACATTCGCCTAAATCCTTCTTCGCTTCTTCTGCTTCTTACTTCTTCATTAAGGAAGAAAGCATCCGTTCTTAATTAAGCGTTGTTAACGGGAATCTTGGCAAAAATAATAATAAAAATAATAATAATAATTAATAATTAATCAGTCTGTACATAAGTTTGTTGGCTTTATGAAGAAATAAATTTGTTATAAGCTTAATAATAATAATAATAATAATTAATAATAATAATAATAATAATAATAATAATAATAATAATAATAATAATAATAACAATAACAATAACAATAACAACAACAATAACAATAATAATAATAATAATAATAATAATAATAATAATAATAATAATAATAATAATAATAATAATAATAAAAGTCACAGTTCTTTATGCGTGAAATAGTCTTTGGAAACGCCATCGACCGCAGCAACGTTTAGAGCAGCAATCAAAATAGGTGGAGAGGGCCTCAGAGGGGGCCTCAAGTCCAATAAAGAAGGAGTTATACGTCTATGCTCCTATTAAGACGAACTAGTCTCTAATTAGACTTTGATGCTAACTTGACAATTATATGAAACAGTTTAAATTTTTTATCCATCTAGTTTAACTTACGGAAATCTTGTTTGTTTGTTTGAGCCACAGGCTAAAAAGTCAAATCTTGCGACGACTAATTCGATCACTTACAATCATTCAATCGTCCTGAAACTTGGCAGATAGACTCGCCCTCGCAGACACTTCATTCTATCAAAATTTCAGCTCCCCAAAAAGGCAAGCTTATAGAATCGGGGACTCAACTTTTCGAATCGGGAATCCCCTTTTCCGATACGCAGCGTTGTCATTGGCCGCAACAAAAGCGGGCGCGCTGCCTGATTAAACGCACGCTATGTCGTAAAATGAACGCGTACTATATATTTGTAGAGGTAACTGCTTCGTAAGACGCATTATAGGACTAGATGGATATAGTAAAAACTTTGTTTTTACGGGCTGTATTTTATTATATTTACATTTTACAGTGATGGTTGCTTGAAGAAATAAGGCAATGTCAAATGTCAGTCATTTCTGTGGCCCACAAAGACCAAGATCTTGACGCAAGAACGACAATAATTTGGTAACCAAGACTTAGGCTACATTATTCATTCATGCATTTATAAATATGTGATATGTGATCTATTGATCATATATACACACATTATATATATATATATATATATATATATATATATATATATATATATATATATATATATATATATATATATACATGTGATGTATGTCCTTGTGAACAATAACAAGAACTGCCTGATAACGAGACCTTGTTATAATGACATTATTTTTTATGGCTCAGCTAATTCTCTGATCCATGTACTGACAGTGGTATATCAGAATTTGTCCAATAATGTCTTAAATTGTTTAAATATAATTGTCTACTAAATGGTTTAAGACAAATTACAGTAATAATACTCTAGAACTCGACTGACTGCAGCCGAACTAATAACGAGGAAAGTGTTTCTTTCAAGCGATCGGCTAAAGAAGATCGAATGCCATTGACCACTTGAGCATCTCTTAACGCCAAAACATCTCCCGCTGTCCATTAGAACAAAGCGCCTCCGAAAGAAGAAGAAGAGAATTCTATCCAGCTACAGACTTTGTCGTTCTGCTTCAAAGTCGAACGTCAATCCAAAGAACTGCCTTAAATATCGGTCGATCGCCTGAAGAAGACTACTGCTCTCCTCCCTCCTCTTGCCTCCTTCCTCCTCCTTCTCCTTCTCCTTCTCCTCCTTCTCCTCCTTCTCCTCCTTCTTCTCCTTTGTCCTGTTTCGTCGTCTACCTAGAGTCTCTGGATGAAAACACATAGACTATTCCGTTGTTCGTGTCCTTTACGTCGTGTCCCTTCAACGTTCCATCTTCCAAGGGAGACAACGTCTGCCGCCTTCCCTGCCTGTCCTGCTTGTCCTGCCTGTCCTGCTTGTCCTGCTTGTCCTGCTTGTCCTGTTTGTCCTGCTTGACCATGTACGGTGACAGTTCAGCTGCTGGAGCCGCCGCCGTCGGTGCTGTGCTCGTCACGGTGTCGGATTTGGTCGGCAACGTCTTCTCCTTCACCCAGGCAGACACTTCTTCCTTTGACGTTCGACGCAGGTAGTAAGTCTTTATAGTCACGTCCTACACAACGAAGAAATCACCGACCAACAAGATTTCATTAACACGAACCCAACAACATCAGAATCAGACTTTGGTCTTGTCTGCATAAATGGAAGAGACAGACAGACAGAGAGGCAGAGACAGACAGAGGCAGAGACAGACAGAGGCAGAGACAGACAGAGGCAGAGAGGCAGAGACAGACAGAGGCAGAGACAGACAGAGGCAGAGACAGACAGAGGCAGACAGACAGACAGACAGAGGCAGAGACAGACAGAGACAGCAGAGACAGACAGAGGCAGAGACAGACAGACAGAGGCAGAGACAGAGGCAGAGGCAGAGGCAGACAGACAGAGGCAGAGACAGACAGAGGCAGAGACAGACAGAGGCAGAGACAGAGCGAGGCAGAGACAGACAGAGGCAGAGACAGACAGAGGCAGAGACAGGCAGAGACAGACAGAGGCAGAGACAGACAGAGGCAGAGACAGACAGAGGCAGTTGTTGCGACGCCTTCATCTACGACTCACAACCGAACGAATCTAAGTCAATTCAATCCTAAACAATCCATCTACTCGCTCTCGAATTCTAGCTAGTAACCTCTCTTCCACCTTTGCTTTTCTCAAAACCTTTTTCTTCTCTTTGGCCTTGCGCACTGGAAGCGCCTCTGAATGGTTCACCCTATGAGAGGCGCTTTATAAATGTTTGAATACAATACAAAGTGAATGTGATGTTAAAAGGACGACCTCTCTGTGGCCGCCGCAGATATGCGTACAAGGTACGAATAATGTATGTGAATTTATGTGCATGAATGTAGGAGTTTATTATGTACGTATCGGGACATCTTGGTGTTTTGGAAGCGTTGCACGGAAACGCGGAACCATCAGATCTCCACAAATATGTTCCAGAGAAAACACAGACGAAAGTCCTTTCTTCCGGTCTGTTTGAATTTCAAGTGTCATGTACGTAGACAGCAAGTGACTTCTGTCTCTTATGTTGAGATTGATCTCTGTGACGACTTATTGCATGACCTTCATCTGTAACTTCCATGGCACCGTGGTTCTAATTAAGACCATGGCGCACCAATGCATGAAGCTTCATCTTCAATTATATAGGGGAGGGGGAGGGGTTAGTGTGTTTCAACTGGAGCTAGACTACCGACTGTTATCAGATAATTAATTCTGCTGGTCTGTGTGACCCATTCGATCAATTTCTAATATAACCATCGATTCTGCAGATTCACTGAGTGAAATTTTACGTGTTGTTGACTTCTTACCTTGATGATTTCCCTTTCACCGCGACTTTCCAGAACAAAGCCTTTTGTTCCAGCCAGAAGTTCCGCCGTTGAGCTACTGATGTGTATCTTGTTGGCTAAAACCAAAGGACAGTAAAAGTTAATCACAAGAATGAATGTAGCATTTTAGAGGCAAGAGAGATTTTACAAACACAATATCCGACTAAAACGAAAGAGATCTCTTCTGGTTCTAAACTTAAAGGGACAGATTGAGGGCAAGCACCTGCTGAACAGAATTGACCGTCTGCACTTGTCAATGAGCGATCCGTTGATAAGCAGTTACTCCTTGCTGCTCAGGACGTGTAGTTACTTTTTGCTGCTCAGGACTTAGTGCCTTGTAATTCAGCCAATAAGATGCCCTCCTAATAAAAGAGCCTCTGTGACACTCTGTGTTGGCTTGGATATTGCACTTAGTCTAATTGGCTATCAACGTAAGAACATCTAATTCAGACAACTAAACCTCAAAATCTAATAAACCCAGTGAATTAGTGAATGATTTCGTTTCATAGTTGGTTGAACGACTGATGATGACCTTCTCCAGATGATTCCATCTTCGCTGCAATCTGAACAGTCTCTCCGAACAGACAATATCGCGGCATCTTCAATCCAACGACGCCGGCCAACGTTGTACCTACAACACACAGACATCAGACGCATGGCAGAACATCAGCGATCAGCAGCACAGACGACCACAGACGACCACCGTCTGCAGTATGTTTTCGACGAACAAATGCTCCTTCGCACATACTTCACAAAACAAGGCTTATGAAACAACCAGTTACTATGGAGAGAAACTCTCACAATGGCCCAACTATGGCCCAAACTAGATCTCTTGCCACTCCCTATGGAATGCCCTTCCCTCCTCTTTACGTGTTACTATTCTTTCTGGGTCTCTTCCTACAGCCTTCTCCCTCCTCAAAACCTTCTTCTTCTCTAGGGGTTCTCGCACTGGGAGCGCTACTGAATGGCCACTGCTGTGAGTGGCGCTATATAAATTAATAAATACAATACAATACAATGCAATTACATTTATGTCCACAATAGATATGTTAAATGTGAAATAAACATGACGACTCCGATGCTATGTCGCGGAAATTCCTATACACACCGGCAGAAAATTACGTTCAACGTAGAATGATTATGTACTATCAATCAATCAATCAATCAATCAATCCTTTTATTGTTTCCGGAGAATAGTTTACAAGAGGTTTTCCAGAATAATCATTAATCACCGATCATAAGTTTGGAAATTTAAAACACAGATTACACTGGGCAACAAAATAATATTTTTTGTTTGCTACTCAGAACTTTAGAACTGTTCTTAGCTAAATTTGGGGCGCTGATTTCAAATATGAAATCGAAATTTGGCTAGCACGTCAGGTTTTTTAGGTACGCATAAGTGAGGTTCTACACAATTGCGAACTCTCAACTCATACTATCAGAGAAAGTAAAGTATTAAAAATGTATCGGACATTGCTTTTGCGCTTGTTCTTAGCTATATTTTGGGTGCTGATTTCAAATATGAAATCGAAATTTGGCTATCACGTCAGGTTTTTCAGGTAACCATCGGTGAGGTTCCACGGAATTGCGAAATCTCAACTCATATTAACAGCAAATGAAAAGTATATTAAAAATGTATGAAGAATTGGATTTTGTGCTTGTTCTTAGCTAAATTTTGGACGCTGATTTCAAATATGAAATCGAAATTTGGATGGCACGTCTAGTTTTTCAGCTACGCTTCAGTGAAGTTCTACACAATTGCGAATTCTCAGCTCATATACTGTAAGCGAAAGCAAAGTATCAAAACTGTATCACACAATGTCAGGCATTTGCTTTCGCATTTGTTCTTAGTTAAAATTTGGACGCTGATTTCAAATATGAAATCAAAATTTGGCTAGCTTGTCAGGTTTTTTAGGTACGCATCAGTGAGGTTCTACATAACCGCAAATTAATGCGGTACATTTGCGGTATGAACTATGCGATGCGTACCTCAAAAACCTGACGTGCTAGCCAAATTTCAATTTCATATTTGAAATCAGCATCCAAAATTTAGTTGAGAGCAAGCACAAAAGCAAATGCCTCGTACATTTTTAATACTGTGTTTTCACTGATAGTATGAGTTGAGAATCCGCAATTGTGTAGAACCTCACTTATGCGTACCTAAAAAACCTGACGTGCTAGACAAATTTCGATTTCATATTTGAAATCAGCGCCCAAAATTTAGCCAAGAACAGTTCTAAAGTTCTGAGTAGCAAACAAAAATAGTTTTTTTGTTGCCCAGTGTTAATGTAGGCGTGTACAACTGAAAGAATCCTAGAAACCTTAAAACTTATAAACTGGACGTGATAGACAAAAGCAGTTTCCGGATTTGGAATCAGCATATCAAATTTAGTTAAGGACAGGTGTTAGAATCCCAGTAGCAAAATGCTTGTTGACCAGTGTTATCTTACTAACTTTTGAGGGAAACAATCGGGTACCCAGAAGGGACTGAATTCCCGCTAAGTTAGGGATACCCGTGTACCATGTTAGCAGAGGGATGACGGTTGAGTATAGCATAACTAGGCTTATTATAACTTGTCAGAAAAAAGAAAAAAGAATAACTAGCTTAACTAACAACACTTAACTAATTGTGGCGTAACAATGAATAACCATAGTTAGATAACGCATTGACTATTGTCAAGGAGGTAAGCTCTGACCTCTTTTTTAATAGGGCAAGATTCTGGAGAGTGCGAGTTTTCCAGGCAGGAGAACCAGCGCATCTTATGGTAAAATAACGAGAGTTAGCGCTTCCATCAAAGTTAAAGAGTTGCTTCTACTATATAGGATAGTCTTATGTAGCCTATTATTCTGTGTTGAGAAATTGTCAGTTGCTGCTGGTGTGTTCTACTACCCAGAGGCGCGTTTACAGAAAACGGGGCCCTAGGCGCAAACATTTTTGGGGCCCTTCTGAACTTCGAAGGCTGAAACTCTGGTGGTGTTTACCCTATCATGTGCAAAAACCTACTAAGTTGAACTTGAAGCCGTTTTTGTCACACACGCCTTTTAAGGTGCCAACAATGAATTTTTCTCGGCCTCTCATTATGAAGTCATTCTAGGCAGTTTTGTCAAAAAACAAAGTACGTTTTCTCTTGCAATGTCATAATCGCTTTCAATACCATGTTTCAGTTTTGCCTCAGTCTCTATTTTGGGGAAATTTTCTCTGACGTTTTGAGCAAAATTGTTAAATAATTAAATAATTCAAATTCGACAAACATGGCCTTTGATCGTGCAGAAATTTGCTGGTGCCATTTATTCTTCGCAGCATTTATTATTTGTATAAGTTGCGTTGTTGTCAACTTATTTTGATAAACGAAAATTGATTGATTGATTGATTGCAACTAATTCCAAGATATTGTCATTAGAGCTATCTTATTTCGTTTTGCAGCTCCAGAAAATTAGCAACGTTTCATTGCGTCAGATTTTAATAAATATTTGATATTAATAAAATTTCAATTACTATTACTTACTGGTTATCAAAACTAATAAAAGTTTTAAACACCATAAAATGACGGAATTATCAGACTAAAGGTTTCCACACATATAGGCATAGGCCTAAACTGCAGCAGACGCTGGTTTCTGCTTGTTGGTAATAAGCTTGATGTTATTTTACACAAAAATGAACCATTAGCCCAATTGCTGCCCATATGAACAAAGCAATTATAAATTACTAAATTAGACAAAATATACTTTTGCAATTACAATAATAATTACTTTTATGAAATTATCTGAATGCCAATAAACAAATATATTTAAAATAATCTAAATTTTAAAATGTAATTTTTTTATTATTGAAAAAAATATTTTCATTCGTTTTTGGGGGCCCCTTCAAGATTTGGGAGCCCTAGGCGCGCGCCTAATTCGCCTACTGGTAAACGCGCCTCTGCTACTACCTGAGTGTATTCCTATTCTGGCCATGACGGCCGTTCCCGGCAGGTGTTCCATTTTGTAGTCGGTCAGAACTTCGATGGATTCGACGGCAATACGTGCGATCTCGACGGCGTGTCTCTGGCCATTGCGAATCGGAAGCCCACTGACGACCATGTAAGAGTCGCCGATCGTCTCCACCTGAAGACACGTCATTGACATTGCTATATACAGCAACCAATGGATACGTCATTTTCCCTCTCGTTCTCTCCATGTGGCACTCTCTATGTGACAGGGAGTTTCTTTCCATGTGGCCCTACCATCAACAGTGAGTTGACTGTCCTGATGAAGGAACAATTGACAAAAACATCAGCTCTACTGGAGCAACACATGAAACAAAGCATCAGCCCACCAGACAAAACTGGTTTCCAAAGGGTCCCATTTAAATATTCCATTAATATACAATATCATTACTGATATTATTTTTATTAATAACATAATACCTATTATTATCATAATCCTAAAGAGTAAATCACTCAGTGACTATGTAAAGTAATTCAAAGAGAAGATTATGCACAACGATAATGATATTATATATTATCATCATTATTATTATTATTATTTTCATTAATGTTATTATTGGTAGTAGTAGCAGCAGCAGCAGCAGTAGGTTTCCCTGGATGGACGAAGATGTAGGGGCTGTAGATGAATAGTCTAGTAGCATTGTGATTCTATGGCACATTATTTAAGTATCGCACAACTTGTCAGTTCTGCGTGTTTTGCTTCTTATTGTGTCTGTTCTTTTATCTAATTAATTAAGATTTAATCAGTTTCACTCTCTGAGCTTCAATGAGTTGTTGCTGGAGGTCACGTGGAAAGATAAGAGCATATGGAAAGATTAGAGCATATGGAAAGATTAGAGCATATGGAAAGATTAGAGCATATGGAAAGACTAGAGCATATGGAAAGATTAGAGCATATGGAAAGATTAGAGCATATGGAAAGATTAGAGCATATGGAAAGATAAGAGCATATGGAAAGATTAGAGCATATGGAAAGATTAGAGCATATGGAAAGATTAGAGCATATGGAAAGATTAGAGCATATGGAAAGATAAGAGCATATGGAAAGATTAGAGCATATGGAAAGATTAGAGCATATGGAAAGATTAGAGCATATGGAAAGATAAGAGCATATGGAAAGATTAGAGCATATGGAAAGATTAGAGCATATGGAAAGATTAGAGCATATGGAAAGATTAGAGCATATGGAAAGATTAGAGCATATGGAAAGATAAGAGCATATGGAAAGATTAGAGCATATGGAAAGATTAGAGCATATGGAAAGATTAGAGCATATGGAAAGATTAGAGCATATGGAAAGATTAGAGCATATGGAAAGATTAGAGCATATGGAAAGATTAGAGCATATGGAAAGATTAGAGCATATGGAAAGATTAGAGCATATGGAAAGATTAGAGTGCACATGGAAAGATATATGGCAGAGAAGAGTGTTGCATAGCTAAGTGAAAGAGCGATGACGTAAGAAGAGAGCGTCGTCGTAATTTGTCTTCTCTTCTTCTTTGGACCTTGTACCTTGTAGGCATCGTGACGGTCTGTTATTGCGTCGTATTCTCGGTACAAAGAGTTCAACACGTTCACAATCTATAATTAGCAACAGACATCAAACTCATTTCCTTCAACGACATTTCAAACAAACAACGTCATAAGCATAAGCGAACGTCATGTCATAACTCACAAAAACATTTATATAGCGCCTCAACAAGGAAACTGCATCGATGCACTTCCACCTCATGGCACGAAACCACGATCGAACATTCAA
Organism: Aporrectodea caliginosa; assembly: GCA_020284085.1. Taxonomy (NCBI): domain Eukaryota; kingdom Metazoa; phylum Annelida; class Clitellata; order Crassiclitellata; family Lumbricidae; genus Aporrectodea; species Aporrectodea caliginosa. The sequence continues at coordinate 680,255 of JACEVL010000039.1, forward strand.
CGTCAAAATGTACCATTGGTAAAGACAGCTGAGAAGAGATCATTTCTCAGGCATTGTTTTGATTATAAAATAATCATATTCTTTATTAATTCAAACCGACAGACGCTGAATGATTGCAAGTCATAGTATGAACGGATGATCACAAGTTATTACAGGATTCGAATTTAACTGTTATACGGCAGCTATGCAAGGCGCCCATAACGTCCTACATCTCATTTCACCACCGCCATCTGGCGAATGATAGGCTGAGTGGACCTTTGAGAGGGTTGTGGGAAGCGATCCCGCTTCCTACTGCTCTTCACGCCAGTGATGTTACCACTACTCTATGGACCCTTCCCCCCACCCTGAGATAAGGAGATCTCAGAGTGCATCAGTTATATACGGGTCAGCAAAGTCGAAAGATAAGTTGGCTGGACGACATACAGTAGGCCTATGCAGTGTATACTTCATAAAATTTCATAAACTGAGACAATTTTAAACTAGAACCCAGCACAATAATTATTGCAGCATCGAGATGTTGTGTTGGAATTTTGGTATTTTTTTTATAGCCCTGGACTTCGTTATTTTTAAAGTGAGTTACAGTGATCAACGACTAAAACCAAGAGCCTTACTTATATAGAAAACTAATACGAGCGAAGAGGCACAGGGCACAACTAATTCTGCGGCCTTTTTCAAATATCTTTCAAACACTCAACAGAAAGGTTCAAATCTATATATAATATTATAGACTAATAATTAGGGGAAATATTTGCTATTTTTTCAATAAAATTGACAATGTGGCAAATTTTGTCAAATTGACTGATATTGTATGTTAAAACTATTTTAATGTAGATTAAATATCAATTTCATAAGTTAAAAACAAATTGAATCGTGCACTCGTCGGTCTCGTTCCGCTCGAATTCGTCCACCACCCCATTCATTTTCTACACTGCCCTCAAACTCCAAATCCTGGCTACACCACCGCTCTAAGAGACTAAGAAAGTAAGAATATATATTGTATAGTGTACTGTGTAGGCTACACTATCCATAGCGAATCGGATGATAAGAACAATATATTCATATTAAAACATTATTTAGGCTTTGAGTGTTTGACTCAGCCTACGACTTACGAGTAACGAGTTACAATAGCCTAGAGTTTAGACTGTTGAGTGTTGACAACTTTTCAATTTTACAACTAATAACAGATTTACGAAAAATTTGTTTACACTTTGCAATAATTATTATTTAACGTCAACGATTTCGTCACGAAATAATTAGAATTTGTATAGCGTTAGCCTACATTTCAATGAATAACTCCTTAATTCCGTAATTCCCCATTTCAATAATATCACTCCGTAATTCCGAGGCCAATATTATCAAGTGAGGCCTGGGGCCAAATGGCCCCGGTGGTCCCCCCTGTCCTAGGCCCTGCTTACTTATATAGAAAAACTAATACGAGCGAAGAGGCACATACGGTCTAATTCTGCGGATGTCTCATAATTGTTGAAATAAATAAAAAATAGATTTGCAAGTGAACATAATGGAATCACATGTCGCCCAAAACATACGATGGTCTAGTGTGACAATCTATCCACTCAACTGAACAGAAGCAAACCGTGCGGTGATGACGTAACTTCCTTAATATGAGCAGATTGAATGCGAGGACGTAGGTAGGGAAGTTTGGTGTGTGTATGTTCAGTGGTTCTACTCAAAGTCATATGACATCTCAGACTAGTTATATTGTGGCAGCAGAGCCGACCTGCATAGGCGTACTGATGGCGGCAATCTTTGTGAAACCAACGATGTCGGAAAAGTAGACCGTGGCGGATTGAAACTTCTCTGGTTTCGTCATTTTTCCTTGCTTCAAATCGTCGGCAATTATTCTGACAGGCAGAAAAAACAAAGCACAAGTCAATTATTGCATTTCTTCTAATTTTTAAAATTGTAATCGTAAATTAATGTAGCGCCTCTAAAATGAAGCTAATCGTTAACCCAGGTTAGGTTAAAGGTCAATTAGAAAAACGATTGGACAATTAGGACGCAGAGTTCAGAGAATTCGAAGATCGAGCGGCGCACACAGAGCAGAGCAGAGCCAACGGATTCCCATCTGATGATCCCAACTCCAGGTTCACAATAATAGGCACACTGTTCACTGAGTGTTCAGCGTCCTTGGGCAGCGATGTATCAGTTATGAGGAAGCCGATTAAAGTCTTCAGCACACGGTAACGTCACCGTCCATCGGTCTCTCGCAGATTGGATATACTTGGCAGGACTCGATTCTTATCACCAGATCCGTGCAAGATTCATCAACAGGCTGCAGTCTGTCGACTGAAGGTCGTAGAAATTCTCTGTCATGGTCGTTCGACTCTTCCGCTTTTCATCCACAGAAATTCAAGATTCTCCAGTTCCACGCAGTATACATATAGGTATACATGATACGCGACACTATCCAGGTGGAAAACTGTTCATCCCTTATACAGCGAAAGCCTCGGCTGACCGGCACAAACCCCACAATCACAATTCAATCATATCTCATCAAATGTTGTTCAAACTCACGCATAACCCACGATGAAGTCGAGAAAAGATTAACTCTGACTTAGTCACAATAGAAGTCAGAACAGACAAGAATTACGGAGCAGATTAACCAAATGAAGAACTAATTAACTGAAATGACACAATCGGCGAAAGGACGACATTTTGTATTGAAAGAGACAAACACACTTCCTATGCTCCACCTGTGTCGCCATTAACACAGTGGACAGAGTGGACAGAGTGGACAGAGTGGACAGAGTGGACACAGTGGACAGAGTGGACAGAGTGGACAGAGTGGACAGAGTGGACAGTAGGCTATACCACAGAGAGACAGCAGCTGACTGTGGTATAAGGCAACAATAAGTAGCTGTTACATACTTAGGAAGTAAGCTGTAGAGGAGGCTGTCGACCTTCGCCTTTTCTGTAGTGATGCCGTCCGTGGCTTGTCTGACCATTTCCTGGAGATTGATGGCATGCTGTTCCAGTTTCAACATCAGCTTCTCAATGAAACCTAAATTGCTTCGTAAAACAAATTCATTGACCATCAGTCTGTTGATAATCATCTCTCGAAAGAAAACAATACAGAAAATGCAGCTAACTTCAGAACAAAATGAATTTAATAAATCCAATCTGACCGTGGCAATTTCGCAATCGCCCTGAACTAACTTTAGGCCTATACACTTCATTGAAACGAAACTGAGTCCGATATATATTATTACTAGGCTATACCTGAAGATTTCTCTTAACACAAGAACCGAAAGGTTAGCTGGGACTGAAGGCGATGTCATTACTCAATAGGAAGGAGATGGCGTCAGCGGAGCAGGTGACAAGCAGGTGGTCTAGTGACCCGAGGAGCACAGTCCTTGAGGGGACGAAACAGGGACTGAACGGGGCCATCCACTATGGTCACCACACTCACACCCAGGCTCAAGCCAGCAATGCCCGTGTCACGATGTATAGTCTCCCCCGAAACAGAGTCTGAAATAACGTCTCCCACTGAGACTCTGCATGTATCGGAACAAAGCCTCCCCAATTGAAATACATGTAGAATATCCCCATCTACGATACCCTACTAAAATCGCCCCTCTATTTTCGGTTGCTTTTCTATATAATTTTAAATAGGATTCAACATGTGCATGCATTTCTGACTTCTATGTTTATTAGTTGAATTGGATATGAAATAAATGTGAGAGGAAATAAGAAAATTATGAAATAACTGTTTTATAGTAGCAGTAGGCTATTTAGCATCTAACAACACCACTAGGATGTCGGGCGCGCTTATGTCATTAAAACTCTGTGGAGAGATTGCACACATTGTTAGGCTATATATGCTATATAGGCCTAAATAAGGAAATGGTTCTGACTAGAAGTAGACATTTTGCTGGTTCTAGTAATCACTTGTTTCTGAAGCGATGCTGTGATCGGTAACTATGATCATTCTCTAATTGTAATCTCTATCCCATTCAGTAATTGACGCTATGCCAGCCATAGCTCTAACTAGCTTAACGCTGATTCTTTGATGATTAGACCTCCTTGCACTGAATCATAACTATTGGTCGTTCAGGTTCATAACGTTTATTTAACGACGCATTTAGATCAGAGATGATTTGCGTCAAAATGGGAACAACTGATTGGTGTTCACTGTGAGAGGCGCTTTAAAAATTTATAAATACAATGTACATAATACGAAATTGGTTTTGAGTCTGGGGGAGACACTGTGACACATGCCAACCAGCCAGCATATTAACATCCCTACTGTACTTCTTTTAGAGACCGACAGAGCAGAACGAATGGCGTGGTGACAACATTAAGGTGGATTGTAGGCTATATCTATTGATTGGTTTTGCCCTTAATAAAGGGCGACTATGCTTATACACTGCTTGCGCCACATGCTCCAGGTAGCTGACTCTTGTTCCCAATCCCACAGCAGCGACATGGCTGAGATAGTGTGACCCCCCCCTCTTCCTCATGGTTGCGCCTACAATATATTTAAAAGGCAACATTTGCCATCTGAATCTTTGGTCGGGCATTAACCAGGCAAATGCATTTGTCCCATGCACATGAACATGACATGTTCTTAATAGACTGCATCTCGCGTATAAGCCGTGCATGCCATATGTGAGAGAATTAGTCTCATTCTGGTGTTTGCTGCGAAGTCTCACCTTGTGGGCGCGGATGTTGGGGGGGCTGTGGCAGGGTGTCTCGCTGACAGCTGCAGTGAGTGAGGCCCCCGCTGGACCCAAACCAAGAATCTCCTATAGTACTAAACTTGCCGGTAACTGACAACCAGCCTTGAATATAGAGTGACTTGGAAAACACGTATTCCTCATTGCCATTATTTCGGCTGACATTGAATTAGTGAGGTGACATGAACCATGAACGTATCCACGAAACAATTTCGTGGGGGTTGAGTTTAGTTTTTAGACATGGTCGTATTTTTCTACATTTTTAGTTTTTTTTAGCATTAATGTATCTATTTCGTGGGAGGGGTTGAACCCGTAAAACCACCCCTGAATACGCCCATGACCTGAACGGATGAGGGAAGTTTTCGCATGTCCTTACAAGTTGCTCTCATTCACAAAGACAAAGACTTCAATCAAGATACTAACAAATCTTTGGAGAGCTTTTCAAGTCGACCAAGTATTTCGTGGAACGTTGGTCTCGTCTCGGGTGCCTCAGCCCAACAGTCTCGGATGAACTGGGTCCATGTCAGGCTGCATTCATCACCAAGTGAAGGACGAAAAGGACTCTCTGCGTTCTTCGCTTTCACTTGAGATATGATCTCTATCGGTTGCAATAATAACAGACAACAGACAACGAGATTCGATATCAGCTTAAATGAATTACACGCTCCTATAAATAGCTATTTAAACAGCGCTGTCAAATACATCCCTTATGGTTGATGTAGGTGACAAAATCCGCTAATTCTCTTCCAGATATAATAATAATATTCGTCTATTCAATTCAAACCGACAAACCGCAGTACGATTACATGAAATAGTATAGGAAGACATGATAACAAGTTAAACAGGAGTCGATTGATAACTGTATGGCAGCCTGATCCGATCCGTCCTACTGATACTCATTTTACCATCGCCCTCCTAGGTAGTGGAAGGCTGAGTTAACCTTCTGGGTCTAGCGTGCATCGAACCCGTGTCCTTCTGTTCTTCGTGCCTGTGTATTACCATTCAACCATCACCCGCCTTTTACTCTGTGAATAAAGCAAAGGCGAACGCAAGCACATCTGTTTAACGGCTTCAAACATTTCTAATCCAAAGGCTTTCATGGAATATGATGTGAAAGGAAAGTCGTTGAAGTCCATCATCAGTTGGTGTTACATCATATGGAATGATTAAGACAGTGTTTAAAATAAGAGACGAACGTCACCCGTCGTCGTCGCTGACCTTTGCCCGTGAACCGTTGGAGGTCAATGGCATAAGGTTGACTGACAAGAACGGATTCCTGAAGGATGATTGCGAACGAGTAGACGTCACCTTCCTTCGTTCCATAGAGAGGTCTATTACGACGATTCATCCGAAGCAGTTCAGGTGCCACGTACATCATATCTAAGACAAACGAAAGCACGCCTTCCAGAAACAATAGGCCTAACTCATCCGCAGCATTTAAAGAGCCAACCGCATTATGTCCGTCATCTCGTTTCACGAGCATTTCTAATAATAAATAATAATAATATCTTTTCTTTAATAAGCGCCTGACAAACGCACTGCGCTGTACATTTACATGTTATGCAATTGAAATCTTAACTACTAACAGAACAGACAGCCTGCAATACACGGCGCTAATAGCAGCCTACAAAGCATATCCGCCCAGCGGGGGCTCGAACTCGGTACCTCTCGGTCTCTTCGCCAGATGTTATCCAATGCGCTATTTCTAGATCGGAGGTCAAGCTTTAGCTGGCGTGCAGCAACTGCGTGGATCAAGACATGCGCAATGTGACAGATGTTTGCCTGGACTTATCTGTGTGTTTATAGCAGAGGCGAAATGGTATGCTGCAATGGGATTGAATCAGGAGCGGTTATGCATGCAGTTATGAAGGACGGATCCATTTAGGAATAGATGAGAGCGGATAAGAATGGTTCCAGCAGAAATCGTCAATGCATTGGCTGAAGTATTATCGGCGGTTGACAGAGAAACATTTCAGGATCAGTCTGAGAAGCAGGCCAGCATCAGCAGCGCAGGCCAGAGGCAATGCACAGTCAACACCACACGCGTCTATTATATAGCAGAGAGACAAAAATTATACAGATACCTACATTGGGATAAATAGCAACTCCAGACTACAGACAACCAAGAACGTCCGAACCCCTATCAAGCAAGCCACTAGGGATCAAGAGTAATTTTGGGATGATTTTGTAGTAAGGCTTTTCTTTTAATTTACTACAACTGTATTTTCTCGATTTCTATCTATAAGCAACGTCAGTGTGGTTGAGGCATCGCTATTCAGTGATGTTCACAATTTGACAACGTTTTCAACTATTTTCTTCTTTTAATTCTTCTTTTATAAACTAAAATGCACGTGAGGCGCGAGGCACGATTAGCTGATGTGAGCGATTTGAAATTTGTTACAGGTAGAGTTGAAAGAGACGATGTGGAAATTGAGTTAGTTGTGCAATGAACTATAATTTATAGTGGCACGTGAGATGCGCGTACATTATACAGACTATGACTATCTAATTCAATATGTGCTGCTTAAGACCTCCTAGCACCTCTTCAGCCAAACGTATACGCTATACGCACTCCACTATGGATATATATTATAGACACACGTTATTGCTGACAATCAAAGCAGTCAACGCGAATATTAACTATAATCAGGGGCTCATCTCAACTAAATGTCACTGCTCTTCTATAAGTCCTCAAGTCCTTTTTCTTTAGTCGTGGCTGGGCTGGGAGAGCTCCTGAGTAGGTTTCTTGAAGGGGCGCCATATAAATTCTCATAATGAATGAATGAATGAAAATGTGAATACAGTGTATCGTGATAAAAGAAGAGAAGGCAGAACTGATGCGACAGAGGAAGAAAAAGAAACGACTCCTTCCACACTTATTCAACTCAAAGAACTCCAGTGGGGGAAAGATGGCGAAGAGGAAGAATGATGACGACCTGAGCAGATCAAAGAAAATTGGAAATGATGAAGTGAAAAGTGACGAAGAGAAGAAGAAACCAGAAATGGAGCGTACTGAAAAGGTCAGAGACTGAAAAGGTCAGAGACTGAAAAGGTCAGAGACTGAAAAGGTCAGAGACTGAAAAGGTCAGAGACTGAAAAGGTCAGAGACTGAAAAGGTCAGAGACTGAAAAGGTCAGAGATTGATTGAGAGATTGAGAATTAAGAAAGACAGTAGAAGCACATCTCAGAGGGTAGCTACGTATACATGCATAAATGCATAGGTCTATAAACGTACATATAGGCCTACATACATACGTACATATACTGGCATACATAAGCATACAAGCATAATGTATACATACGAACATAAAAACATAAGAACGTAGATATGGCGATGATCATAATATACCTTTGTAGATTTCTTCATCTTCAGTGTCTTCGAGGTTCTTCATCTTAGATTCGCATTTTCTGAAGTGTCCCATTCCATATCCGCTGACTCTGCACGTCCACCTCATGTCGACCAGACACTTTGTGCTGCTCAGGTGGCCGTGTGAACCGATTTCCGTCGTGTGAAGATACTCCATTCCCTGCAACACACATTCGAGAAAGTTGGCCAAAGAAAGCAGAGGTTAGCAATCAAGTGCCGCTATATGCATCCACCTAGTTACTAGGGCGATAACTTCGATGATATTCGATGCAAAGCGAAGACAAAATAACTGTATTTTTAAAGAATCCTTAGTATGTTGTTTGAGTGAACTGTTTGTCGGTTGCACGTGTCGCCTTGTTTGAGTTTCACTAAGAAAGCTTTAGCTGCTAAACTGTTAGACTGTTGACGCTTCGTTCAAAGCCTTTAACCCGTCAACGGTTGGTTGGCAGGGCTGCGTTTTACAGGCGACTAAGACCTCTTTGAAAACTCTGCTATTGACAGAGAGAGAGGCGACCGATAAGCCTTCCTGTATATCTATAGATCTGAAAGAGCGAAAGAGGAAGATGAAGGTAGCGAACCTTGCAGACGTCCATGACGAGTGACGCCAAGAAGTCGAGGCTGAGAATGCGTCGGTCGCAGGTGAGAATGACGTCTTGAAGACTTCCTCTCTGAGTGTGGAACATCACTATGGCAACGTTCGGTGCCTCGATGCAGATTCCGATGAATTCGACGATGTTCTCGTGTTTAACTGCTCTCATCTGCTCTAACAAAACCAAGTCAGGCACGACTGAATTCAGCGGCGCCGCCTACACTCAAAGCAGACCCATGCAACCCCCTCCCTCTGTTCGCCTCTAATGAACAAGGGGTACGACGCTCTTCCACTGGCCGCTCACACTCCCTCCTGCATGGGCGTCCCAATATCTCTCGCAATCTACCATTTGCCTCATCATCATCATCATCATCATCATCATAATCATCATCATCATCATCATCATCATCATCATCAGTGGCCTGCCTTTCATCCAATACTGCACATACTTTTATTGATGGTAGGATTGGCTACTATTTTACCATCTAAGTGGGTGCACTTACCAGTTACCATGCGCTCCATTGGCAGCTTGAACACGTGCTACGTCTCGTGGTTGTTGGCTAATTAGAGACTGTCCTATAGTCACCTGGGGCGGCGTGTATAGGACAGACTAAAAGGGTCGTATCTCTAGGCCGGGACTAGATTTGGCTGTAAGCCGGCCTTGCCTATTAGATTGGTGTGCATGAAGACGACGTTACCCGCTTGCGCCCGACTTCGGCTACGCCTGCCAACAACCAGGCGTAACTTGGCTAGGCCGGTTTTGTAAACGAACAAGAAGATGGCGGCTGTTGCGATTCGTCGGTTTAACAGAATTTTAAGACGCCAAAGAGCGTTTAGGGATCGCCGAAATCCACCCGAATCGTTCTCGGCCGATGAACTTTACGACACATTCACGAATTGTTAATAATTTGTGACGAATTTAGCCACAAGATACTGTTTAAAATTAGCGTGTCACAACGGCAAGGCCGCTAGCCTGCCATGGTTGAAAATTAAATTTTCGCAGCTGCAAGTTATATGACAGTTGAATATGTTTTTGTGAAAGACAACCTTAATCTTTTCATTAGCTATTTTTAGCGGGATAGTAATATTGTGATAAAACATTTGTGTTTAAACGGATAATCTCCGATAAAAATGCGCTAAAGCAAATGCTCGATGTTCGAGTTGTCTATAAATATTTCTGCGCATGCGCGACCAGCCATAATCGCATAAACCATTGACGCTGGGTTTTACCACGCCAATTTAAATTTGGCCACGCCCATTCTGGGCCGGGACTTGTTAGGCCACCGCTTGCGCCCGGTTCATGCACCCCGTTTTCCGACGGCTAACATTTTCGGCCTACCAAGGCCGGACTTGGCCGTTAGGCTGGCGTAAAGTTGCGACTCTCCTATACACGTCGGCCCTGGGCCGACGTGTATAGGATAGACCTAAGAGGGGCGCAGCGCTAGGCCGGGACTAGATTTGGCTGTAAGCCGGCCTATCCAATTAGATTGGTGTGCATGAAGACGTCGCAACCCTCTTGCGCCCGACTACGGGTACGCCTGCGAACAGCCAGGCGTAAAGTCCTTAGGCCGTCTTTGTGAACGAATTTGAAGATGGCGGCTGTTGCGATTCGTCGGTTTAACAGAATTGTTAGACGCCAAAGAGCGTTTAGGGATCGCCGAAATCCACCCGACTCGTTCTCGGACGATGAACTTTACGATACTTTCACGAATTGTTAATAATTTGTGACGAATTTAGCCACACGATACTGTTTAAAAGTAGCGTGTCACAACGGCAAGGACTCTAGCTTGCCATGGTTGAAAATTAAATTTTCGCAGCTGCAAGTTAAATAACAGTTGAATATGTTTTGTGAAAGACAACCTTAATCTTTTCATTAGCTATTTTTAGCGGGATAGTAATATTGTGATGAAACATTTGTGTTTAAACGGATCATCTCCGATAAAAATGCGCTAAAGCAACTGCTCGATGTTCGAGTTGTCTATAAATATTTATGCGCATGCGCGACCAGCCATAATCGCATAAACCATTGACGCTGGGTTTTACCACGCCAATTTAAATTTGGCCACGCCCATTCTGGGCCGGGACTTGTTAGGCCACCGCTTGCGCCCGGTTCATGCACCCCGTTTTTCGACGGCTAACATTTTCGGCCTACCAAGGCCGGACTTGGCCGTTAGGCCGGCGTAAAGTTGCGACTCTCCTATACACGTCGGCCTGCAGGAGAGTCTCAACGTAGGGGGTGCTTATAGACGCAACGTAGGGGGTGCTCATAGACGCAACGTAGGGGGTGCTTATAGACGCAACGTAGGGGGTGCTTATAGACGCAACGTAGGGGGTGCTTATAGACGCAACGTAGGGGGTGCTTATAGACTGCGCTGAAGTACTTAACGTAGGAGATGCTCTTAGACTCAACGTAGGAGGTGCTCTTAGACTGTGCTGAAGTACTTAACGTAGGAGATGCTCTTAGACTCAACGTAGGGGGTGCTTATAGACTGCGCCGAAGTACTTAACGTAGGAGGTGCTCTTAGACTGTGGGCTGAAGTACTTGCCAGCCTTTACCTGTTTAATATCCTCGAGGACTTGGTTGTCGTCGAAGTCGACGGACGGACAGTCGACCAAAACCTTAACGGCAACATCGAGATGCTGAAAGAATATCATTCCAACTCAGAGCAGTTTTTCTCTTGAAAAATAACTCAAACGAACGAATACAACGACTATGTCACATGACGCATGACAAAAATAATCACATGACGCATGACAAAAATAGTCACATGATGCAAGACAAAAATAGTCACATGACAATAATAGTCACATGACCTATGACACATTCATTCATTAATTCATTCATTCATTAGTTGAATTTGTATATCGCCTCTTCAAGGGAACTACTCAGAGGCGCTCCCAACTCCAGCGCGGCCAAATAGGACAATTTTAAGTTGAGAGAGGAATGCCTGAGAAGGGGTTCTAGGAAGGGAGCGGAGGACCAGAGGGAGGCCATTCCAGGTCGAGGGGCCAACCACAGAGAAGGTACGGCTCTGCTTGGTGGAGGTGCGTGCAAAAGGGACAGTGCGAAGACCTATGACCTATGACAATAATAGACCACATGACCTATGACAATAATAGTCACATGACCTATGACAATAAGTCACATGACCTATGACAATAATAGTCACATGACCTATGACAATAATAGTCACATGACCTATGACAATAAGTCACATGACCTATGACAATAATAGTCTGACAGTATGACAATAATAGTCACGACGTATGACAAGCAGTGCTTGTACCAGTGATGAAGAACGAAAGATATCTAGCCAACACTTTTCTATTCTAATGGCTATTCTCACCTAGAGAACCAAAATGAGAGAGATAGAGACAGACAGAGACAGACAAAGACAGAGACAGAGACAGACAGAGAAAGAGAGAGACAGAGACAGATACAGAGAGACAGAGACAGAGAAAGACAGAGACAGAGAAAGACAGAGACAGACAGACAGAGAAAGAGAGAGACAGAGACAGAGACAGAGACAGAGAGAGACAGAGAGAGACAGAGAAAGAGAGAAGCAGAGAGAGACAGACAGAGACAGAGACAGAGACAGAGACAGACAGAGAAAGAGACAGACAGAGACAGACAGAGACAGAGACAGAGAATTCCGAATACCTGATAAACGGCGGATAGCATTTGTGGGTTCTTCGTCGAAGGGTGACTTGATTTGTTCGAATCCTCCGATGACTCGGCTGAAGCAGATTCCTAAAACGGAACAAAATGCAGAAGAATTAAACTGATAGCAGTCAGTCTGTGCTTTCTTCCTCTTATAGGACTCTGTCTGGGTCTGGAGTACATCCAGTTCTTAAAAGAGTTGCTAGATGTCAAGAAACTCATAAACATACCTGCAAGAATATCCGAGTGTTGCAAGAAGATGTGAGGCATCTGTTATGCATTTAGAAGTCTAATTGTGAGTATATATATATATATATATATATATATACATAATATGTATGAATGTGTCTATCTACGACACATTCATATATATACATGTATATGTTACATTATGATATACAGACAGAGACAGACAAGAATATAACATATGTTATATATGTTATATATGTATATCGTCTATTAATTACACTTCTAAATGCATTACATCTGTCTTACATCTTCTTGCAACACTTTAAGTATTCTTGCAGGAACGTTGATCGTGTCTTGACATCGAAGGCTCCCATTAACTCCTTCCTGTGACGGTCTATCTTACCTCAGTTTCTGGTTTCAGTTATCTCGCAACTCATTTAAGAAGTATATATTATGTTGCATCAACCAGTTTCGCACATCTCTCGTCTGCTAAGTATACTCCTTGCAATCTACTTACGTCATCTTCTTCTTTGTGTTCTTCTTTGTCTGCGCGAAACGTTAAGTCCGGCCATTTGATGACCATCTCCATGGCTGTCCTTACAGCCATCACGTGAGAGACTTTCCTAGACAGACAGACAAACAGAACGATGCACGTCGTCCAGACCGTATACATGGATTTACAGCCAATTGTTCGACAGATGAGACAGACCAAAGTTGAAAGGTGACGAGCTAAGTCTCCCGATAGAACAGGCGGACGGAACCCAAGAGAGGAGGAGGAGGAGGAGGCGGAGGAGGAGGAGGAGGAGGAGAAGGAGGAGGAGGAGGAGAACGAGGAGGAGAACGAGGAGGAGAACGAGGAGGAGGAGGAGACAAGCAACACAGTGTGTGTGGATTTCTGATTAAACGATGAATCTGCAGAAAGGGAAATCTGTTGGCAATTGGTCCGAATGGAGGGAACCATGCATCATCGCTCGTTGCCATTCAATTCGCATCGTAGGCTTTCTGAAACAATGGTTGTTTTTCCACTATCGAACAATTGGCTCAAGAAGAAGCATTTCTAGTCTTCCTTATAATAAGTCTCAACTGTTTAGATATAATAATGTTAGACAGCCATTGATGAGTTCTTGAAGGCGCAACATTTGTAATGAGATCTAATGGACATCACATGCAATCAGTCCATTACACTGTATGTCGGTCTGTCAGTAAAAGCCATCAACCTCGTGCACTGATAGGTCTGTCGACAGGTGGCTCCTGCTGCTCGCTTTGTCTCCTCTGCTGTACAACAGTCTCTCAGATCGTAGCAGCATAGTACTATGGCATAAGACAGCAACAACCGAAGACTGTCTACGTACTGAGATTGTCGTCGTCGTCCCAATGGGTGTGTGTGTCGCGTCGTCGGTCAGTCATCTCTTACCTGAACAGCAAGAAGCCGAGCAGAATGACGATGACGCTGACTATGCTGCCGATCAGAAGCAGAGTGTTTCGCAATTGGTCGGAGTTCGGTTCGAAACCTAAAATGGAGAGAAATAAGAACAGAAACATCGTTTGATGATGAGGGTTGATGAGGGTTGATGAGGAGGGTTGATGAGGACGGCTGATGAGGACGGTTGATGAGGAGGGTTGATGAGGAGGGTTGATGACGGTTGATGACGGTTGATGAGGAGGGTTGATGAGGGTTGATGACGGTTGATGAGGATCGTGTGTTCCGTGAAGCCATGAAATGCAATTAGCACCATCTGCCGACTGATTATCCTAATCGTAATCGTAATCTCCAAACTTCTAAAGCGCCACTCGAAAGCCAAGCGCAGGGCACCAGCTTATTCACGAGCGCTGCGTCTAGTCAGAAGGGTTGTCCGAGAGAGTAGTCCGAAGGAGGTCCGAGTTATGCTGTGTGTAGACTTGAAGAGACAAAAATTAACCTCTTCATCTAAACACAAACCTTCCTCAGTTCTTCTCGATTTCTTTCATCCACAGATTGGCATTTGAACGAATAAATGCATCGACAGTTTAGAATCGGTCTCTATGCATTTACAGAGTGCAATAAATACATAATATATATATATATGATTTCAGGAAATGCGTGTTAGCCACACTTCAGTAATGTTTGAAGTCATGTGTTCTCTCAGACCTGAGACATGTTGAGTCTATCACGTCATCCACGCACATGTTGGGTGATATATTTGTCATGCATGTACACCTGTTCAATGGAATGCTGCATCGTTTTCTTATCTTCTTATACGATAGCTACCCTCACGACGTCAAAAGTATAGCTAAACAGTTCTTTACGTAGACTTCATCTCACCGAAGAGAGATGTCGATGCGCAGCTGTCATCCCAGGCGCATTTAGGATTTGGATCCGGAGGGAATGGAGTCATCAGCCACTTGACGGGTTCCGGATTGATCCATGTGACGACGCTTCCGCTGCTGTTGACGGTCCACAGAGGCATCAGACGACCATCCTGGACGATCTGGAAGATGTAGTCTGGTCGTCGAGTTCCCTCTTCGTCCAGATCGATCTGACCCGTCAACCCTAACATCGAAACAAATCCCAGTCAAAAGTCTATAGGGTCGTCTCTCTCTCGTTCTTAATGCACGAATATAAAAGCCAAATGGCGTCGTCACGGATGGCTGCGTTTGGTCGGCTGAACTACTATTATAGAACAAGGCCACTGCGCATCTACCGCTGTCTTCAGTCTCTGAGTCTTCTGACAGTTCCGATAATGGTCGCCGCAATATTCTGTGTATAAGATTATATGTAATCGAAGTTATTACAAATCGGTCAATTATTCTTACTTCAATGTTCAATGTCTATCAGCTGAAAAAGACATTCTACCTAAATCATTTTTAAAACTTTATATAAGCTATCCTGCTTTATGAGCAATTTTTTCATATGAGCCAAAAAGCAAAAACTCACAAAGGCGTTTACAGCTTGAATATTATTTTAATATTATTATTTTGAATATTATTTTAGCAGTGACTTTTCAGTAGTTTTCGTCGAAATCACATTTATTTAAGACTTTCAAACGTAGAAATTTCGTTGTATAAGTTGTATAAGCTAACTTTATGCAACCTAATCGTAATCGTAAATCTGAAGATGAATTACCCTGGACCTGCATGTGACCTGAGCGCAGATGGTTGATGATTTCGGGATTGGTCATGGTTGGCTGCGTGTTCTTAAGAGCAGTGAAGAGAACGAGTTGTGCGTCTGTGACGTATCCATCGTCGTCGCTGCTTCTTCCATTGATCGCCGTCTGCATTTGCAAAGTCTGCAGAAACGACTGCAAACAAACAACAATAGCAACAATCTCTTAGAAACGTCGTCTAAGTAAACTCCGAAATCTAAATCGCTACAGTCTCTAAAGCAAAGCGCAGGGCAACAGTTTCTTCACGAGCGACGTGGTTTGCAATTGGCGCAATGCTGAAGTAGACGGATCACAGGGATGGTAAGCCATGGACGACATCTACCTTTGTCATTCCGTTCTTCAAAACTTGTTTCTTCAGCGATTATATCAAACGCGGTTTCAGTTCATTACGGCGAAATTTAGCGCTCCACGCCGTGCGACCTTCACACCATATTCCATATCACCCGGAGATAACTGCAACTCTATTCTTACGGTACTCGATGCATCTCAGCCGCTGAAACTTCAGTCTGTCATCAACAGTACTGCGCCGCATGCGAATCCCGGTCAAAAATCTCAAGGTTGTTTCATTTACATTGCGTTACATGCGAGACACTCTGCACTGGCTTCCAGTTGATGAGGGAGGTCCTCGAGATCTGTGTGTTGCACTGGCTTCCAATTGATGAATGAGACTCTCTGAGTTACTGCACTGGCTTCCAATTGATGAGGGAGACCCTCTGAGTGCTGCACTGGCTTCCAATTGATGAGGGAGACCCTCTGAGTGCTGCATTGGCTTCCAATTGATGAGGGAGGCCCTCTGAGTGCTGCACTGGCTTCCAGTTGATGAGGGAGAACCTCTGAGTGCTGCACTGGCTTCCAATTGATGAGGGATAACCTCTGAGTGTTGCATTGGCTTCCAATTGATGAGGGAGACCCTCTGAGCGCTGCACTGGCTTCCAATTGATGAGGGAGACCCTCTGAGTGCTGCACTGGCTTCCAGTTGATGAGGGAGAACCTCTGAGTGCTGCACTGGCTTCCAATTGATGAGGGAGAACCTCTGAGTGTTGCACTGGCTTCCAATTGATGAGGGAGGCCCTCTGAGTGCTGCACTGGCTTCCAATTGATGAGGGAGACCCTCTGAGTGCTGCACTGGCTTCCAATTGATGAGGGACACTCTCTGAGTGCTGCACTGGCTTCCAATTGATGAGGGAGGCCCTCTGAGTGCTGCACTGGCTTCCAATTGATGAGGGAGAACCTCTGAGTGCTGCACTGGCTTCCAATTGATGAGGGAGAACCTCTGAGTGTTGCACTGGCTTCCAATTGATGAGGGAGGCCCTCTGAGTGCTGCACTGGCTTCCAATTGATGAGGGAGACCCTCTGAGTGCTGCACTGGCTTCCAATTGATGAGGGACACTCTCTGAGTGCTGCACTGGCTTCCAATTGATGAGGGAGGCCCTCTGAGTGCTGCACTGGCTTCCAATTGATGAGGGAGAGTGCTGCACTGGCTTCCAATTGATGAGGGAGGCCCTCTGAGTGCTGCACTGGCTTCCAATTGATGAGGGAGGCCCTCTGAGTGCTGCACTGGCTTCCAATTGATGAGGGAGGCCCTCTGAGTGCTGCACTGGCTTCCAATTGATGAGGGAGGCCCTCTGAGTGCTGCACTGGCTTCCAATTGATGAGGGAGTCCCTCTGAGTGTTGCACTGGTTTCCAATTGATGAGGGAGACCCTCTGTGTGCTTCTGTCTTCATCCATCCGCATTAACGATCACAATCTTTCACTTAAAATGGGAGCTTTACCAGAAGAACCAGTTCTAGAAACATTTCCAGTTTAGCTCAAGACTCGACTCATTATATAATCTGGAGGAATCGTCCGTCAAACACAAGATGACTTTTCTATTAATACGAGTTTCACTATTTGCTTAGAAAAGAATTCGTTGTTCTCAATGTGACGTCATTTAGGCTGACGATGAACGTCCTCAAGAGATGATAGACAGATGGCGCTGCAGCTGAAAAATGATCTCTAACAATAATCCTCACATTACAGTTACACAGGTCTACTCCGTCTAATTTATACCAAGGCGTACATGCAAACATAGGCCTATAAACATACATACATACATACATACATACATACACATACATGCATGCGATGCATGTATGCATGCATGCATGCATGCATGCATGCATACATACATACATACATACATACATACATACATACATACATACATACATACATACATACATACATACATACATACATACATACATACATACATACATACATACATACATACATACATACATACATACATACATACATACATACATACATACATACATACATACATACATACATACATACATACATACATACATACATACATACATACATACATACATACATACATACATACATACTTACATAATAGACTAAAAAGACTTGTCCTTCTGCAAAACAAAGCTCTTAGAATAATCTCAGGGTCGTTTGCTTATGAGTCCACCGCTCAAATGTTCCATATATTTAAAATTCCGAAACCTGAACAGATTAAAATTATCCAAATCTGTGAGTTTATATTTAAATATAGGTCACATGCGTTGCCACCGACTTTTGATGGTTATTTTCACTCAACCTCAGAAATCCACCCAGGCCCGTGTTAAGGGGCCGTGGGGGCCTGGATCCACCGTTACGAAGTAAGATCTGCTGCAAACTTCAGAGGAATCTCCACTCGCACCAACACACGAAAATTCTCTCTGAAAAACGCTGGCCCTGCAATATGGAATGGTCTCCCGCTCCAACTCAGAAAAGTCCATAGTTTCCTTTTGTTTAAAAGCCAACTACGCATGTATCTCTTCTCTCCGGTTATTTAAGTTTATTCTATGTGGACGTTAGTTTTAACTAGTTACGATGTGTTCTTTGATAACTCATCCTTTGTTCCCTGTCTTTTAAAACAGAGACTTTTAGATATTTCCCGACCACCTTATTACTAGTATTACTTTACTTTAGGGTGACCCTTGTCAGCGGGGCTTAGGCCCTTTTAGGACTCCCCTTTGAACCAACGTCATCATTGTTTATCTTCTCTCTTGTCAAACCTTTTGTTCAACTGGTTTCAATAAAAGTGTGGCTATGGTTATGGGTTATGGTTATACATACAAACATGCATACATACAAACAAACATACATACATACATACATACATGCATGCATATATACATAGCCAAGTGCATGTAGAGGTGTATGTACACTTGAACCATACGAACAACTGATGACAGAACTGAATGATTTTAAGTCGAATTCTAAATACTGACTGGATAGCAACCTGTTTGGGTTTGTCGCCTCCTGCAGCACCACCACCACCACCACCAGCACCAGCACCAGCAGCACCAGCACCAGCAGCACCAGCACCAGCAGCAGCACCAGCAGCACCAGCAGCAGAAGAAGATGGCTTTCGATTTCCAGTGACCAGTCTTTCCTGCAGCAACGCCAAATCATCGCCACTCAGATAGGGAAATTCTTCCACCGTCACTAAAAGAAACGCACACAAACACACTGCATAGACAGATAGACAGACAAACAGACAGACAGACAGCATAAGTCTGTTTTCTTTAGTCGTGGCTGGACTGGGAGCGCTTCTGGGTAGGTATGAAGAGGCGCTATATAAATGCTCAGAATGAATGAATGAATCCGTAGCTAGGAAATGCAGTCGAAAAGATTAAAGATTCCTATCACTTGGTTAACATTGAACTCTGGCCAATCGCTGAGGATTGTACGAGAGACTGTTCCGAAAGAAGAGTCTCAGTAGGAGACAGTGATCTGCGCAGTCAACAGCAACAGCAGCAGCAGCAGCAGCAGCAGGGAGAACTGTCTTGTATGTATTGCATTGTATTTAAAAATTTATAAAGCGCCTCTCACAGTGCACACCAATCAGAGGCCCAGCCTCCCTCCCTCCCTGTAATCCAAAGGGACTGTGTTTACGGAATGCGATTCTGCTGACAAGCGAAGACGGTCGACTGTAAGGGCCCGACCTCAGCTAGCAATACTATTACAACGCTCTCAAACACTAGCACTTCTAAATCATACTTTCCTTCACTTGATTGTAAAGCAAAACATTCAATTTAATGGCTCTTTAAGTATATAAAGTAATTATTGTAGAATGTATTCGTACTGCGTAGGCTACGTATTCTAGGATTACGAATGAATTTCTCACCAAAAAGAAGAGCAAGGATGTGGAAGGCTTGTCAACAATTAAATCGTTACTTACTTGCTTGTATTGTATTGTATCTATCAATTTACATAGCGCCTCTCGCAGTGCACACCAATCAGAGGCGCTCCCAGTGCGAAGACCCAAAGAAAAGAACGAAAAGAGGCACTTGGCCCACCAGTTAATAAACAGGAACGTGTCAAAGGAGGAAGCTGGTTCCATAGTGCAGGGCCAATGAAGGCAAAGGCTCGCGTTTTAGCCATAGCAGTCCTCGCTCGCGGGACAAAGAGATCATGCCGGTTTAATGAGCGTAGCGGGCGAAGAGAAGTAACCGAGGCCCGGGAGCCGGATAAGGTCACATAGATACTTGGAGCTCGGCCAGTATGCGACCGGTAGATTAATGAAAGTACCTTGAGCTGAACCCGAGCAGTAATAGGGAGCCAATGAAGGTGGTCAAACATGAAAGCAGATATGTGGGATGAGCGAGGAAGTCGAGCTATTAGTCTGGCCGCAGAATTTAGAACAGACTGAAGAGGAGAGAGACGAACCTTTGGAAGACCAACCAAGAGAGAATTACAGTAATCGATCCGAGAGCAGATGAAGGCATGGACAATAGAGGTAAAGACAGAGGAGGAGACGGAGCGTCGGCATAGGCGCAACCACCCTATGTGACCCGTGGGACGCGTCCCCCTCCCCCAACTTTCGAACAGGTTGAGACGGTCCCCTCAATTTTTGAAAATTTTGAGGTAAACAAGAGTCCAAAATGCACTCCATTTGGTATCACATGCTCAAAAATAAATTGCGTCGGCTTCTGGGGCTCCGACCCAGAACCGAGCTTACGATGCTCCCCATACCCCTAGTCGTTAGAGGCTTCTTGCCTTTGGCGCTCGCAATTACCCCACTCAGACAATCTAGTAGGTCCCCAACTTCTGGACCGTGGTTGCGCCCATGAGCATCGGATTGCTCTAAGACGCCTCAGATGGAAGCAAGAAGAACGAGTTAGATTGGCAATTTGTTCAGAAAAGGTAAGAGTAATATATACATACATACATACATACATATATGCACACACAAATATACATAGTCATACATAGGCCTACATACATAAATATATACATATAGTCATACATACATACATACATACATAAATATATACATATAGTCATACATACATACATACATACATACATACATACATACATACATACATACATACATACATACATATACATACATACATACATACATACATACATACATACATACATACATACATACATACATACATACATAGTTATAGATACATACATACATACATTATATATATATATGTATGTATTTTATGGTGCATTGTTATACACATCACAGACAACATGTCGCGACTGTCTAACAGATCAGGTATACGTCCAGCCGAACATGTCAGCCAAAGCACATAAATATTATGTAGGCCTACAGTGCGTCTGCTAATTAAGTAACTAAGTAGAGGGTCAATGGGGGGGGTCGTCTCCCAGTCTATCGAGACGACTGATGATAGACTAAGCTGACCCGTACCAAGAAAGCACAGAGCCCCTCCTGCTCCCTGCAGATGACACATCTCCCCATCGCTTGTATTGCCATGGTTTCTTAACAGCCAACAAATAGTGTTTCACGATTGAATTTTGAATAATAATGACTATAAGAAGGGGCCAATCATGCAAAGAAGGGCCAATGATGCAAAGAAGGTGCCAAGCTTGCAAAGAAGGGGCCAATCATGCAAAGAAGGGGCCAATCATACAAAGAAGGGGCCAATCGTGCAAAGAAGGTGCCAATCATGCAAAGAAGGGGCCAATCATGCAAAGAAGGGGCCAATCATACAAAGAAGGGGCCAATCGTGCAAAGAAGGGGCCAATCATGCAAAGAAGGGGCCAATCATGCAAAGAAGGGGCCAATCATACAAAGCAGGGGCCAATCATACTGACCTATTTGATGTTCAACTGTGAAGAAGATGTATTCTCCGTTGAGCACATGTCCGAATTCATCTTTTATAACTCGTAGCAGACGAATGATCTGATGAGCGCTCAGCAGAAGAACGACGTCTGTCATCAGCAGAAAAACAAAGAGAGACGAACAACAATAGAGTACTGCTGCCGTAGTCAATGCGTGTCTTCTTTCAATTGGATCACTCTATTGACATGATGCTCACCACTGCATTAGGCACGATGCTACACACTGACAGTGTTTAGCCTCTAAATCTGTCATTTTGGCTCTTTTTATACGTTGACCGAAATTCTCTCGATAATTCTCATTTGTCTGCACTTCTTATCTTATCTATCTATTGGTCTGTTTCGATTCCTCCCTCTTGCTGTTCTTATCTTATCTATCTATTGGTCTGTTTCGATTCCTCCCTCTTGCTGTTCTTATCTTATCTATCTATTGGTCTGTTTCGATTCCTCCCTCTTGCTGTTCTTATCTTATCTATCTATTGGTCTGTTTCGATTCCTCCCTCTTGCTGTTCTTATCTTATCTATCTATTGGTCTGTTTCGATTCCTCCCTCTTGCTGTTCTTATCTTATCTATCTATTGGTCTGTTTCGATTCCTCCCTCTTGCTGATTCCTCCCTCTTGCTGTTCTTATCTTATCTATCTATTGGTCTGTTTCGATTCCTCCCTCTTGCTGTTCTTATCTTATCTATCTATTGGTCTGTTTCGATTCCTCCCTCTTGCTGTTCTTATCTTATCTATCTATTGGTCTGTTTCGATTCCTCCCTCTTGCTGTTCTTATCTTATCTATCTATTGGTCTGTTTCGATTCCTCCCTCTTGCTGTTTTTGCTGTTTTTGAGTTCGGTGTTTTCGTCCCACGTGATCGATATCTCGCCGTCATTTTATAACAGGCACATCTTTAAGAGTGACAGTTTCCCAGTTTGACAGCTGAATAAATTAGCTGTAGTCAATGCCGTGAATTAATACACATTTATTCTAAATACTCTAAATGCAAACTCCCAAAGATGTCACCACAATCTATTCAATCAAAAAGTGCAATAATAATACTTTAAAACAAAAACAGCAACGTTTGAGACCTGTGATCGGTATTATTAACATTGTGGTTATTATTTATATTATTTTGCTATAATGTGCCTAAAATAAATTAATTCGTCTGATGCTGCATTCCATGTGCCAGGTTGGGCCTGGAGCCCCTTGCATGATTGAAATGGCAATACCTTCCTACCAGAATGGACCCTCTCCGACTCTGGTCAGATCGATCTTTGGACGAAACTGAGAACAGGCAGAAAGGGACAGAAGTACGTCATCACATAATTATATGCAAAGGGACGAACCGATCCACACAGGCTATAATTGTCAGCGAAAGCAGCGCAGAATGAGTTTTCAGATGGCCTTAGAAAAGGTTTCAGTTTCGAGGCAAATATCATCCGTATAATTACGTTTGTCAGACCAGACAATCTCTGTATGCCTTGCCCATCCTCGTGGCGCATGTCGGTCTTTCAGGCTATACGACGTGGTTCGTGCTACAACGGTTGCCCGAATGCTCTATGCTGCCTCTGCCTGCCTGGTGGGGGTTTGCGGGGCAACAAGAAAAGAACCCCCTGCATGCAGTCTGCGATGCGGCGTCTTATTCGTCTGCGGTACCTGCCAGAGGACAGACCAACGTTTGAACATCTGTGCCACACTGCTGACTCAGGTCTCTTCTCTGCGGTCCTGCAGAGGAACCCGAGGGCATGTTCTCCATGTGCTACTACCCCTTAAAACGACGCTCCCCTACTCCCTGCGCCCGAGACTACATGGCCGTTTTATTCGAAAAGCGGACAATCTCACACCGCTATCATTACTTATCCTACATCAATACTTCTTCCAAAGTCATTGTGTCCGGTGTCATCATCATCATCGTCGTCGTCATCATCATTATTATAGCATCATAGCATGTTATTATTGCACGCTTTACAAGTGTTTACAATGCATGAGCTTACGAACATCTGGCATTGTTTTTGATGAACTCTGCGGCGTCGTAGAGCCTGTCCATTGTCTGATCGGAGACGTCGTAACGAGAGGGACCAACAGCTACGTCCAACTGGAACTCATAGGTCTTGATTTTGAATGCTTTGAACGTCTGATTGAAGACGACTCTCGTCTTTTCCATGGCCAAATCCAGACTGGTAACGATGACCACCCGTGTCACTTTGAAGTGGGCGAATAGACGAACCATCGGATCAGCCAGATAGCTGAACATTCCACCGACTCTGACGAGCGTCTTGTATTCTGCTCGGTCGCGGAACTCAGGGGAACCGCATCCGTGCGTTATAACAGCCATGCCCTTACCAAAAGCATTCGATCCGATTTGCCCAATCAGCTGGCACGCCTGTTCACAGTCACTCAGAAAGATGGCTTTCCACAGCAACTCACTCGGTGATTTTCGTCTAAAGGTAATATGCTCGTAATCCATAAGTATGTCCACAAAGTTTCGTGAGGATTCAAAGACGTTGCAATAACCCGTCCTTTCGAAGAATGTATAACTTCTATCGAGATCACGAATCACGGCTGCTATTGGTTCATTCCGACACATTTCGCTGTAGTTGTATACTCCATAACCCTTGAACGGCGTTATGGACTGAACGACGCCAATGTAGACGTCGCTTAGGTTTAGTTTTGCCGGAACTACTTCGCTCCCGTTCGCACTTGAGTTGGTATCACGAACGACCATTGCTTGTAAAGGATCCCAAAAAGCAATGGACAATGAAGACAGAACAGCTAGTACGTGGCAACAACTATAGCACAGGTAATGATACATCGCTTATTCCACGCCGCTGTCTATGTCCGGCAGCAGTCGGTCGGTCGATCGGTCGGTCGATCGGTCGGTCGGTCGGTCGATCGGTCGGTCAGCCTGAGGGACAAGGGGAGCAGCAGCAGCAGTTCGATGCCTCCTGCCCAGATACAACTGCCATGCGTTACACTAAGAAAGGCGAATCATAACAACAACAACAATTAGAATTCTTCAAACGACGATAAAGTCAGCAAGAGTCAAAGATATCTGACGTCATATTTTATTATGACGTCCTCTGCACACCTTCCGCGCAACGTTAGTTCTTCCTCCTCTGTTGTAACAGCAATTTACAGTCTAATTAATACAATACAATACAACTTTTATTTATAACACTCCTTAATGAAACAAAGTCTTACTCAAAGGACGCGTTACAATGTACTTACTAATCATATTACTTACAGAAGAGATAAGTTTTAAGTTTAGATTTCAAAATATTAACTGAGGATGATCTTCGGATCGGTTCTGGTAAAGAGTTCCATTCAGCTGGACCAGCTACTTCAAACATTCTGTTTCCAAATTGTAGATTTGTTCTTTTGATTAGGCCTACAAAGTCTCTTTTGGAAGCTGATCGCAATCCACGTCTTGACTCAAGAGCAGCACATGGTGTGACTGAAGATGATAAGTTAAATAATCAAGTTAAATAATTAGGCCTAAGTCAAATTAACCGGTTGCGGTTTCAGTGCCGGCGCCAGGATTTCAGGTTTGGGGGCTAAAGCTCCAAAACCTTCCCTTTTGTCCCCTCTTCCTTGTGATTTGCAGTGATTTCCCACTTTTTTGGGGGGGCTGAGCCGCAGTTAGAGGGGCTTAGCCCCCCATAGCCCCCTGGCGCCGACCCTGTGCGGTTTGTCAACCGGATTGTTTCAATAAACGAAAATATTATTATTATTATAAATTCGCATAAGATTAACACAATGTAGATCTGATTAACTTATCAAGAACAACATTTAGCCTAGACCTATTTGTCAAAATATAAACAAAATAAAATTAGATGTATTAAAATGTAAAAATATATTTCCGAAGTTCGAAACAAGATATTTAGCCTACATGCTAAAATAAAATAAAAATTATCTTTCAAAATTTGAGGTCAGATTAAGTCTGAAAAACGCTTTGCCTTCTTAACAACATTTCTAATCAAATTTAATTGAGAAAACCTAAAATTAAATGTTAACGTATTGCACTAGAAAGGCGCAGGAAGTAAACGATTCTAATAGAATCGTTGATGATCGGTGTTGTTAACGAGGCCGAGACCAGCATCAACATCATCGGCATCAGCCACGAGGCAAATACCGTGACAGTCCAGCGGAGTGAGCGGACCAGCGGTAACCCGGACTAACCCCTTAATTCTTGCTCATTCTACAGAAAGTACGCAAAGATCGGCGACAAAAGAACATTTTAAAGATGCATCTGCACTGAGTTTGACGGAGCATAGAAGAAACCTAATCAATGGAAGATTTATATATAGCCGAAGACTTGAAAATAAGCCAATCTTAGACTGAAATAATCTAAACGGTGTTTCAGTCCTTCTGAGATTCCAAAAGGACGCCTTTATACGTGTATTAGGCTAAAGCCAGATAAATGAAAACGATGCACATACAGTGGCGGCGCCAGGGGGGCTAGGGGGGGCTTAGCCCCCCCTAACTGCGGCTCAGCCCCCAAACAAAAAGTGGGAAATCTCTGCCAATGCTTACTTCATAATAAGCCAACTGAACAGTGACCAACGGCAACGAAATCATCAACTATCTCAGGCAGTGAGGCAATTATATTACTTGATTATGATGGACTGGGTCACAGACTCACAGGGCCTATTTTAATCTTTAGCGATTACATTCTTACTTACTTTACAGTTTCAGTTGCGTGCAACGACCTCTTTCTTATAATTATTATGGTTGCTTGAGTGCGTGACTGTTGGAGAGTTTATGGGAAAGTTGTTGAAGAGGCGTTCTTTGAGTATCTAACTGCCGACTACACATGAAAATTGAGTATGCAATCGCAATTTCCCCCCACTCGAACGTTCTAGTAGGTCCGTCCCCTAACAAATCGCTGGACCTGGCCGATAGAATACAGAGTAAGGCTAAAGCCGCTAAACTCAACTGAGTCTATAAGAATTCAGTGCAGGATGTTGCTGTATAATTTCACTCTAAACCTGTAGCCTACTTATCACTAGGGTGGAGTGAGAAAAAAAATTCTTTCCTTTTTATAAGCTAGACTATTAAAAATGTGCCAAATGTCCATAGTAACAATCCTGCCAAATGATATTATTTTCTGACAACTGCTTGATCGCCCTTCGCCCAATTGAAATAATTGGCATTGTAACCATTTAAGTGGGCGTTTAAATGAAGCATTTCGACGATGCCAAAGGTAGGTTTGATTTACATATGTGACACAGTTTAACAGAACCATCCAATAGCATAATAAAAGTATTATTTAGAAAGTAAATCGATTGCGCTACAAGAAATATTTCGGATGGCGTATGAAAACTAGGTCATTGACCACATTGACCTGTTCGACCACACTCACACTGGCATGGAGGGAGTATTCTTTGATGGCCGCAAGGATCGAACTTTGACACAAGTTCTCGGCTACGACAACAAGTACCACAGAAAAACCCTCACGGAAGAACACATAAGCATCATCGCAGAGCCGGGTTCTTCATACTTCAGCCACACGACTGCGCCATCAGGCTCCAGCAAAGACATAGCTGAGTCATTAGTCGCTAGTTTGAAAGAGCGGAATGCGAAGACAGAGAACATTAAAGTTGTAGGGTGTGACGGCACAAACGTGAACACGGGACACATAGCGGGCGTTATCCGGCGACTGGAAGAAACCTTCCGGCATCCTCTGCAGTGGCTGGTATGTCTGCTCCATGCCAATGAGCTGCCCCTGCGCTATTTATTTCAGGCACTCGACGGCGTGACTACAGGCCCGCGCGGATTCTCTGGAGCTATCGGAAAGCGGCTAGTGACGTGTAGCGAACAGCCTGTCTCTTCATTTGCACCAGTACAACTGACCGAGCAACTGTCCAGTGTGGACCCGAAGGAGTTGAGCACAGATCAGCGCTATCTATTGGAAATGTGCAATAGTATCAGCAAAGGTGAATGTAGCGTCGATCTGGCAATGCGAAACCCTGGTTGCCTGAATCACTCACGATGGCTAACGACAGCCAATAGAATCCTCCGATTATATGTCAGCGACATGGAACCGTCACAGAATCTGAAAACGGTGGTGACGTTCATCATTCGCGTATATGCTCCAACGTGGTTCGCCATAAAAGTCCAGTCGTCATGCAAAGATGGACCTAGGCACCTTCACCAGATGCTCGTCAAGTCACGATACCTCAGCCCTAAGCACAAGAAGATCGTCGACCCCGTCATTCATCGCAACGCATACTTCGCTCACCCAGAGAATCTCCTCTTAGCCATGATGACGGACCATCGACCACACATACGTGAGCTGGGCCTGCGACGAGTGATGAAGGCCAGAGCTGAAGCACATCCCAATGGACAAATACGGAGGTTCAAGGTTCCCGCAAAACTCAACTTCAACGCCGTGGAATACTTCGACATGATCGACTGGGCAGTCTGCCCTATCTCGGAGCCTCCCGTAATCAAGGCAATGACAGACACTGAGCTCAGGGATCTCATCACGACGGAGGTGACTCCAACAGTCACCTTCCCAAAATTCCCCAGCCACACGCAGGCTGTGGAAAGACACGTGAAGCTGGTGACCGAGGCGGCGATAGCTGTTTGTGGACAGAAATCGCGAGATGGCTTCATCCGTGCACGCGTCGCTTCTCGACAGCTAATGCCGACGTTCGAGTCAAAACGTGACTTCTCTCACTTCACCTTGTAACTGTTTGTGACTTTGAAATCAAAGATACTGTAATAATCAAGGCATCTGATTGCATTAAGATGACTATTGACTAGTTGACTACCTTACCTAGACTGTGGACTGTGGACTCGGAGTGTGGACTCTAGTGTAGACTAGAGTGTAGACTGTAGTGACTTGTGAGACTGTAGACTGTAGAGTGTAGACTGTAGACTCTGTGTAGAGTGTAGACACTAATCTACCTATATCGTGCTGATGTCGCTTAGTATTGCAAATAAAAAGTTGCGAAGGGCGATCAAAACATTAATCAAAAATCTTGTAATTTTTACACAGTGTTCTATTGATCTATTGGCACCTTTTGGCATATCTAGCTAATTGAAATTCAGGAAAAAAAATTTTTTGCCATTTTCACTCCACCCTACTTATCACGCTTTAAAATTCGACTAAGGCTCGCGGTAGAAGCCTAGGAGGACATTTCAATTTTTACTTCTGAGACTGCGAGTGGTATTCTTCTAAAACAGAGGTGGGCCACTGGCGGCCCGCGGGCCGGATCCGGCCCCCGGGGACCTTTGAACCGGCCCTTGGCATGTCTTTATATTAGCACTGTACCTGGCACTTTAGGGACCTTTTATCCGGCCCTAGTGTGGGAACCTTTTAATCCGGCCCTACACAAGTGAATTTCTGAACATAGACCGACATTAAACATTAAAACATCTGTTTCTTATTTATTAAAAATCCGGCCTCTAGTCTATAGTCAACTAGTTTAGGGCCTACTACTCACTCATCAATATAATCTACTCACTGCATAAGAAAAGACCACAAGTGGGTAGGTTCGCTACTTTAGAAACCATCTATCAGAACTTTTCAAAGGAAGTTGCTACTCTGGGAAATCAAATATCAAAAGGCAATACTGTGCATTTTCCATGTTTACTGATTCTGCAAATATCAAGAAGTGCACAGAACAAATAACTGCATTGAAAGTAGAGTTCCAGTCCCGGTTTGCTGATTTACTGCTCATGAACTAGGCTTAAATTATTTGAATCTCCCTTTTCCATCTATGCCAATTCAGCACCAAACTCCATGCAAATGGAATTGATTGAACTCCAATGCAACTGTGAGTTGAAAAGGAAATTTCGTGAGGTACCTCTGATTCAGTCCTACAAACTGTAAAATTCTCAGGATTCTAATCCTTCACTCTGCTTCCAAGTACGGTGCACGTATATTATTTTGTTAACAGTTCTTCTCAAAGATGAAGATAACAAAGTGTAAAAACAGATGCAGACTAACAGATGACAATCTCTCCAATGAACTTCGAATTGCCACTTCGAACATTAAAGCAAACATTTTGGATTTGTGTCGTGAGAAGAAGTGCCAGATCTCACATTAAATATAGCACACCAAGCAAATGGATACTTTGTGCAGACAAACAGCTTTATGTATGTTTAAAACTAAATAAAAAAGTTCGTTTTTTATTTTTAGTGTACGACTAATGTATTAGAATAATTAGATATTCGTCATAAAACTTATCTTCATTTGCTTTATTCTGTAATTATTTAGTTTGTATAAAATTAATAGCGTTTCATTTTCTAGGACAAATGAATCTGCAAAAATTAGCTCGCGATGGGCATACGGCCCTTGAGCTGCCCTTAAAACTTTAAAGTGGCCCTCTGTTAAAAGAAGTTGCCCATGCCTGTTCTAAAACCTAAAATCTCAGTTTATTCATATAATAAAGTCATATTTTTTCACATATTTAGATAGTTTAGGTACTTTTATATCGAAATCATCGGTGAAAAATTTGAGGTAAATTAGAGCCCAAAATGTACTGCATTTGGCATGAAATGCTCAAAATTGCGTCGGCTTCTGGGGCTCCGCCCCAGACCCCGATGGGGAGCTTACGACGCTCCCCATACCCCTAGTCGTTAGGGGCTTCTTGCCTTCGGCAATCGCAGCTTCGCGCCTTCGGCGCTCGCAATCCCCCTCAGACATTCTAGTAGGTTCCCCCAACTTCTGGACCGTGGTTGCGCCTCTGGATGGAGGTAGAGGAAGGGGAAAAGAGGGAGGGGAGAAAAGGAAGGCTTAGGGCTACAGCCCCCCCAAACCGGAAATCCTGGCGCCGCCACTGTGCACATAATTACAATGTAACCAAATGTCTGTTTCCTTTTCCTCTCTGCATTTGCACAATAGCTCTAATGCTAACAATACCTTATTGTTAATAATACTTTATTGTTAGCAATGCTTTATACCACACTGGTATTAATTCAAGTTGCTTGTATTAGGCATGAACTTTTGTGATCACTATTGCAAAGGTATCCCGTTTGCTATGAAGAATACTTTGCCATAAAAATTGTGTAATCATTTTAAGTCTTGTTTTGATGATAAGTAAAAAATAATCGAATAAGAACAGTTTAAAATGACTATGTAAAACACTTTTTCGTTACGTGTAGAGTAACATATAAGCAACATGTTTCGTACAAAGGAAAATGCGTAACACGTGGTCGTATATTGAGGTCCGCCGCAAATTCAGTAACACTCCTGTCAATTACTGTTTCATAGCTGAAACTTTGACCAGAGCGAAAGAGATGGAGAGGAGGTGGAGGAGGAGGAAGAGGAGGAAGAGGAGGAAGAGGACGAGGACGAGGACGAGGAGGGAGAGGAGGAGGAGAGAGGGAGAGGGAGAGGGAGAGGGAGAGAGGGAGAGGGAGAGAGAGAGGGAGAGGGAGAGGGAGAGGGAGGGAGAGGAGAGAGGAGAGGGAGAGGGGGAGAGAGGAGAGGAGAGGGAGAGGGAGAGGGAGAGGGAGAGGGAGAGGGGAGAGGGAGAGGGAGAGGGAGAGGGAGAGGGAGAGGGAGAGGAGAGGGAGAGGGGGTATAGCCATTGTTGTGAGTTCTTCTGCAAAAAGAGCATCTTGTTTGCTTTCTTAGATTCTTCAGCCGATCAGATAATCAACAATTACTGAATAGCAAATGAGAAAGTCTTATTTTTAAAAGAAAATATCCTAAAAGAAGGTAACAGAAGACGAAACGGAAGAAATCCAGTCATGACGAAGAGAAGAGGATCGTTGTTCAGCAACCACACTGATCAACTGAGAAGGAGGGGGAGGAGTCAGTCGGTCGTAGTCCCTCCTTCTCCTTCTCCTTCTCCTTCTCCTGCCACTGTGCTGCTCCTGCTCCTCCTTCGTTTCTTCTGCTGCTGCCTCCTGCTTCGTCTGCTCCGACGAATTCCTTCCTCGTCGCCAGGTGGCAAGCCGTCTTCTCAACAGCGGGACGACATCCGGGTAACTGTATTTTATTACATCCGGGAATCTGGACGACGTTGTCACTGGATGGACATGGTGAAGGAACGATGGGGTCTAGCACCGCGTGGCATGCGTTTTTTCCGATGAAAGGCAGAGGTCGAGGAGGTCGATACCAGTTGAGACAGGTGGCCACCGTTGCCTTGTTAGGCTCCGCTTTGAGAAGACGGTTCTTGAGGACTGGACTGGGCGATCGACGGTGAGGGTTGTCGTGTCCATGGCTGGTCCTGTATGTGGTCAGTCCCGGTCGGTCAACGGTCAGTCGCATCCGACTGACCAGCTTCTGCTTCAGTCCATCCACTTCCACTGGCACTCCGCGGAACTGATGACCGTAGGTGGAGAGGAGTGGAGCGGACCGATCGAATTCCTCCTTCATTGGGATCCACGTCAAGAGATCCGGATGACCATCTCGGCTCTTACTCTCCACTCGCTTCTTACCAATGCCCTGAAAGAAGAAGAAGAAGAAACACTCTCATTCTCATTTCTCGTCATTTCGATTGGCTTTGTCTGTCTTTGTTAAATGATGATGATATCAAGACGACAACACCTGTCCTTCAAAGACAATGATGATAATAATAATAATAGCAAGCATGACTTTGACGCTTCCAGTAAGCGAGGAGGACCCTGAGCACAGCTGTAAGGCTTCATTCGAAGGCACTTCTCAATAGATAACGGAGACTTATTGCGTAGCATACTAACTTACCTGACCAGTGACCACACGTGTTCTGTTCTTCTCGGTGATGTAAGTACATATCACGAAGCAAGTGTCAATCATATCACAAAGTAAGTGTCAGTTACATCACAAAGAAAGTGTCAGTGACATCACAGAGTCAGTGTATGTTACAGCATCACTGAAGAGAGCTGCCAAAGTAAAACATTGACTTATCTGCCATTTTATTTTACATAATATATCTGGCTATTTGAAGGATAACGATGATGATTCCTCGTTGGAGAGAGAATAAAGTCTTCCAAATGCCTGCAGGAGAGAAAGTGCCTCCGTCGGAACCGTTGCACTGCCATCATACACCATGCAGAGAGCAGGAAGGGAGCTCAGCTGTGTTCCGATATCTACGCAAACGAAATGGCGATCTGATGCCAGTGGAGATATGCAGAAGCAGCGCTTCCGCATATCATCTTGCGCTTTTCACATTACTAAGATCTTCTTGTAACAATGCTAATATAATATCTGCTAATGCTGCATTAAACTAAGTAAGTGCGTGTTCAGATGTTCTGAGAATGTTTGCTGAACAGCAAACATTCTCAGAATATCTTAGAACGCACTTACTTAGATAGACTTAGATCGATCAGCGCCTTTGTTAGTTGTCTTGGAATACGAGCCATAGCCACCTGCGATGCATGCAAGCACTCTTTCATAGCAACCGAACAACCGTTGCCATTGACAACGAACTGTCTCAGCATCTGAACCATCAGAAGACGTCGCCATCTTAACGGACGCTGTTCGTCGTCGTCCCAGTCATAATAGTTGCGCTATAGAAGTCTGCCTCCTAACCACAGTATTAATAGGTATAGATCCTCCGATGACCATAGAGCATATAGGAGGAGGTCCTCCTCCGATGACCATACCTCTGCCTCGTGTCGTATGAGCTCTCGGTTGTCATGATGTGTAAATGGATAATTCGTTGTCGCTTCCTGATTGACAGACAAACAAAAACAAGATGCATTCAATTAACATTGCCAAATACGTAACTCATTTAACGAACTAACCTCACGAAATAACTTCAATAAGTATGTATGTGTTAATTGTGTTTATGTATGTATGTATACAGGACCTATAATCACTATATATATATATATATATATATATATATATGCTTTTATGCGTGTATGCATGCAAGTATGTATGTTAAATATGTGTATAAGAACATATGTATATATTTATGAGTGTATGCATAATGTATGTATGCATGCATGTATGTGTATAAGAATATGTGCGTGTATGTGTATGTATTTGTATATGTATTTGTATATGTATTTGTATATGTATTTGTATATGTATATGTATCTGACACTGTTGACCGTGATGTGTCACTGTCATGCTCCGTTAGATGAGATTGAAGGTCGCCGGATCCACGATGATCTGCACTTGATTAGAATCATCATCATCAGTAGTTCAAGTCGTAGCCTTACGCAATCAAGACTTATGCGGCTTGAACGGTAGACAAATACTTCATAACGAATCAGTAAACAATCAGTATATTGCGTTACAAGTAAAAGTATTTAATTATTAATACTTCTTTACACGTGCAACTACTTAAGTTAAGTACAGTTAAGCTTTACTTTTACTTTGCTGCCGTTCAACGCCGCGAGCAATACACGCACCACCCACCCACCCCCACCCACCCCACACCCCACCCCCCACACACACAGCATTAGGAAAAGAGAGGCAGAAGAGACCTTGAATCGTATGTTGAAGACTTCCGGAGGTTGTGGCTTCGCTAGATGGCGATACAAATCCATGACGTCACTTCGTGCTTTCGACCGATGATGGCCGTGAAAGCCGCTATTGTGCTGCACAAGTGACAACAATAACAATAATACATCAGCTGAAATCAATCCATCTGCTTAAAAGGCGGTTAAGAGCGGATCAGAAACAGGCGATCTTCTCCCCCTAGGACATACCCACTTATTTCATTTCTGGCACGGCCTTCAGTTCCTGCTCGCAACTATACGATTATAAAACGCGGTGCACAACGGTGATAAGGTGATCGAAACTGGATGGATGGTGAAAAGCAAAGAGACAAAGACAGTTCATTAGAAAGTTTAAGAATAAACTAGTAAATATTTGTATATAATGATCTCGGAATAAATATGAGAGTTGTCCTTGGGTGGGAGAGTATGGTTGTGTGATCTAGGTCTTAATTGGTGAGAGGAGAGGGGTCGGAGTGGATGTAGGAGTGAATGGGCCTATAGTCACGAAAGTAGGCTATATGTAGGCTATCTATGCATTCAGGAATATGTACACTGAAACAATTAAAATATTATGGCCTCTTAGATGCTGCCTCTCAGCCTGCGCGCTGACTCTTGAAAAGTACATAGTCCACTCATTTTGGATTCGTCATTTGAGAAGACTTACCCAACTGCCGATAATTTCTGGAACCGGTTGCATGACAGAATTCACTGTTAAATGATAGGCCTAATGCCTTCTCCTCAGACGATTTGAAATTGTACGAGCAATTAGGCTACTGCTTACAAGTAGAAATAAAGCGCATAATAGCCTATTCCTCGATGAAAGAGTTTCAGTCGCTTACTCCAACATTCAAACAGAATTACGTCACAATTAATAATAGATCTTGCTCGATTTCTTTCTACAAAAGAAACTTCGGCCTAAATCATTCTACATGCTGAAGATGATACGCGTTGATATGCCGACGGATGTTTGTGCTGAAGGTGATACGTCAGCGATGTGTTTCAACCACAGTAAGCGAACTGTTCAATGAAGACAGTTAATTTTGAATTTTGTCGCCATCTTCGACTTTTTCATCAGCATTTACCTTTAGCCTGAATGCAAAACGATAGCTTAATTTTCAAGCTATAGTCTTTAGACAAAATGTTAAACACGACACATTTATTACCAAATTACCTACAGCAATTGAAATTAGTCTACCAGCATTTCAGAAATTGCTCGACTCTATAATGGCCTAGGCGGCTAGGCCTATTTGCTGCAGTGCAACTGAAACATTGGCAGCTGTTTTAATTACGACCGACGCAGGATGAATAGGCCTACGCTGTTCAATGGCACTCTAGACCTTCAACTTCAAACGAAGTTTCGGAATATCGAGAATAAGCAATAGAGAACTGATAATTTCCACGAACCACTATTTACAGAGCTGGAGCTATCTTTTGATCCAGGATTCTACATTAATACGATTTTAAGCAGAAGACCTGTTGTACGACTTATATGCGATCATGACCATAATTGTCAACCTGGCCTGAACAAACCAATTCAGTTGCCCACGGATGACTTGGGATTGGGAAGCAAGTTTCAAAGGCAAGTTTCCAGTGGCGGCACTACACCAGGGCAAGCCAGGGCAAATGCCCTGGTAAAAAAGCCTTTGTCCTGGTCGTTGCCCTGCCAGAATTTTTTCCCTGCCGAACATTTATTCGGGAAAAAACCGCCCCTGCACTGGTTACTTGTAGCCTATGACTGCCGTAACTATGCTCTGGTTTAAAAAAATGTCTGGCGCCGCCTCTGCAAGTTTCCAGCAAGTAACGTAGCCTACATATGACTGGCGAGCTTAGCCGCGATGAACGTGCAGACGACCCAACATCACGATCTAACAGCCAAGTGTAGGCCGTATTTCATAACTTCTGTCGCAGTCGGATCGACGGTTTGCTCATTTTCACAGTACAGATACTTATTTCTGCTGTCTTAAACCCGAAAAAAGATTCATTTCGAAATCTCCACGAAATTCACAAAACCGGGATTGAGGCTGTTGAATATCGATAGGCCTACATTCAGAGATGTCTATATGCAAAGCTATACGCCTTTCTCTTCCCATTCAGTGATCCATAATCAGGTCGAGAGATGTTGCTGTTTTTGATAGAAAACAGAATGATGACAGCAGATCGACGTACTCGATCCTCAGTCTCTATCAGAGCTTCTCATTTGAAAATAGCAGAGTTGTATTGTCTCGAGACACTGTCTCGGTCTCGAGACGTCTCGAGACAGGTTTTTTGATGTCTTGGTCTCGGTCTCGGTCTCGGACCCCACTGTCTCGGTCTCGGTCTCGGTCTCGAGATCATTTCTTGACTTTTTGGAAACTGTCTCGAAGCGAAAGTCTTGTCTTTTTGGAAACTGTCTCGAAGTGAGAGTCTTGTTCTCTTGTAGAAGCGGTCTCCAAAGTTTTCGTACGAACTGTATTTTGTTCGGAACTTCGTACAGTATTGGGGGAAAGTTCCTAAGACGCACCTACAGCCTAAGACGCACCTCATTGCTTATATAGAAAAGCGCTATAATTTTTTTTTAAAGTTTAACATACATTCGTCAGATGTCTGCAGGCTTGCATATTGATCAAGAAAAAGTTCATATCACGTGCATTGGCGTGTGGTGATGTGAAAGGTAAGATTTTACCTATTTCTGACAGATTCATGGTTAATATTTAAGTTGTTATTGTGCATAAACTACCTGAGACGTGAGAAAGTGCTAAAACGTATTCAAAAGAGGACTCATTCCGATTAGTTTTCCGCGTAAAAGTTGTTTTGTAATTATGCGTCGTTAAGACAAAATGGCCGATAAACCAGCATACTCATAATTCCCAAGACGCACCACACCTATGCTACCCAAGATGCACCGGGGGTGCGTCTTGGGCATAGTATATGAAAGCTTTGCAGTAAGTAGGCCTAAACGAAAACAGTCTTAGGCCTATCACAGTGTTATTTCCATTTATTAATGTTGAGGCCTATTCTTCTGTTCTAGTATGCCTACTCCATAAATTTTGAACTATCATGTGTTTACAGATTTTCAGTATGGGTCGCAATTATAAACGCACGACTACGAGAGGGTCATATGGTGAGGAGAAGCTGAAGCAAGCTTTACAGCAACTGACTGAGGGAATGTCTTATCACAGTGTTGCGAAGAAGTTTGGAATACCGAGAAGAACTCTTCAGAGACACATGAAGGGGCAAGTGAGGAATCCTGGCAAAAAGTGTCTAGGAAGATTTGAGACTGTGCACGTAAAAAATTGAAACTGAGTAACTCTGATGATACACCATGCAACATGTGCACCAAGCGGTATAATGAACCACCTTTTGAGCCATGGCAGCAGTGTCCCACATGCAAAAAGTGGTACCACGAGAGTTGTGGTCCCGAGGACACTGCAGTTTGTTATTACTGCCAGTAAACTTTCTGCATATTTACACTTCTATTTCTCATCTAGGTTCTGGTATCAGATCAAGACAGCAATTAGACCCTATGTTTGGCAACATTTGTCTTTGTTATTCATTTTTGCATGGATTCCCAAGACGCACCCCGGGAGTGCATCTTGGGAAGATGTATGCCCAAGACGCACCCTTATTAAAAACAATGATTTTTTCGAAATACACAAAATTTATTTACTCAAATAAATTTCCAGAATAGCTACTTTGTACCTTTCATGGATACGGATGAACACATACAATTTCATATTTTTATTTCTATATTGATCGAAAATATTAAGATTTTTGAAAATGGGGGTGCGTCTTAGGAACTTTCCCCTGCGCTTGTGCCGAACGGATAACTAGTTAATTGGAAGTGCCAAACAGACAGGAAGTTTCTAAAAAGCGTTGTTTCTGGTAATAAGAATTAATAGTATTGAAAAAAGCAGTCTTAAATTTGCACTTTCAGTCTAAAATTTCCAAATATCTTAAACTGTCTCATAGAGAAACTGAAATACTGAAATTTGCATTCACGCAGTTTGAAATCAATGAAAAACAAAATAAATGGCATGCCCGTTCGTCGTTTGTGTGTAAAGCCAACATAAAGGAGACGCTTGGAACAACATCTAGTTTCTCAAGGTGAGTGATGTGACTTATGTCGCTAAATCGCTAATAGGCCTAAGGTCTATATGGAATTTTGTTGGTTTAAATTTTAGAATAATTTAGAAGAGTTCAGAATGGCTGAAATATTTAATTTCTTTATACAGTGTAGTTTATACAATTCAGGTGATCGGCTGATTTCAGTGACTTGACTTTAGTATTAGACTTCAAAAGTTGAGAAAAATTGTTTCGGGACTTGGGTTAAATGTGCATTTCACTCGTTTTGAACTGTCTCGAACTGTCTCGGACCTGGTGTCTCGTCTCGGTCTCGGACCCCACTGTCTCGGTCTCGATCTCGGTCTCGGTCTCGGACCCCACTGTCTCGGTCTCGGTCTCGAGTTTTATGTCTCGTATACAAGTCTGGAAAATAGAAGGCGATTTGAAAATCGATCGCTTGAAAATCGATCGCGCTGGATTGAGTAGGCGCTCGGTCGACCTCTGGACCTTTTGTGTACATCGTATTTTGTGTATCGTAACCTATTCGTAGGCCTATAGCTGCATATTATATGGTTTCCATTAACTGCTAGAGTAGACCTATACGCAACACTTATTAACGGTCGATAAGCCTTCTCTGCTTGTCGATGCAATGTTGTATCCTGAACTAGCCTGAACTTTCGAGACCAGCATCAATATCATCGGCATCATTAGATAAATAAAATATGGTCTGGCTCCAGGTTCCTCTTGGAGTCAAACTCATCGAACGCGATCGACCAAGGAGATCGATCGATCGCCTCAAATGAGAAGCTCTGATGACTATACTTAATATAAACTCACTCTGTGATTGTGTCGGGGCCTCCTCTGGTACATACGGGTGTCAGTCCATATGTCCTCCAGGGGATTGGATGTCGCCCCACCACGCGCTACCATGGTGGGTGGGTATGAGACACCTGCCGCGAACGGTAGATCTGGGTATGATTATATGATAGGTCTACTGGGTTCAAATCCAGACTGCGTGAGCTGTCTCTCACGTATCCTGTTACTCCTTCGGCGAAGGAAGCGACACTGGCTTCCTGACGGAAGTCATCTTGCAGGGATTCGAACCTATTGGGTCCTAGTCTGGTAACGGGGCTGATACTACAGGGGCGTGACGAAAGGTGTCGGATGGTCAGGGGCTCAGTGCCTTTGGAGGTCACAACTTCTCCTTCTAATGAGCAGAAGTCAGGGTTCGTGTGTGGTCGATCTACCTTATCTCTATCTAAAACGAAGTCTTCAACATCTAGCATTCTTTCAGTTAATCCCTGTTGGTTCTGTGACTGGTTGCTAGAGATTTCTGCCAATTGGGTGGATAAGTTCGTTTGGTGGACGGCCAAAGTTGCCTGCAGTAATTAAGGTTTCTTGGCTGGTGGCTATGTCCGACAATGTGGACATCATTTTCGGAAACATGGCTGTGGTACAAGGTTGGTCTAGACCTCCCTTCTTCTTCCTCGGTATACGGCCTACTTCTAAACGAGTCTCAGACATTTTCAGGTTTATTATCAATCTACTGAGAATGGGGTGGTATGCGTCTCTAAAAGCCTCTACCACCCAAATGCCCACCACGCCACCTTCACGCGGTACCCCTGTTGGAAACAGAGTGCGTGGTGGACGACCGAGCCCTCGCCGGTATATGCGAGCCCAGAGACAAGGAGTCGGAAGGACGGACGATGAAGGACATCGACGCTCGGAGATGGTGTCTCGTTAAAAACACCGAGAGGAAGGCAACGGGAAACCACCTCTCTAATTTCCCAAGAAACACTGACAATGACGATAGAAAGAAATTACGTTAACAACGTGAACGATTCCCCACAACCGCTGTTGAGAGGAGTCGCGTTCGGCAGGGGAGGAAAGAGGGCCAGCTCGGCCTGCAAGGCCTCTCAGGTCGTCATCCAGAGAAAACCTTGTAAAGAGAGAATAAGAGTTGGAACATGGAATGTGAGATCGATGAGGAGACCGGGAAAGTTAGCAAACGTGATTAGAGAAATGAGAAAGGCTAGACTGGATATACTGGGGCTAGCTGAGGTTAGATGGAAGGAAGGAGGAGACTTTACGAGTGAAGGAGTAAGAGTGATATACACCGAAGATAACAAAGGACAGAGTGGAGTAGCGATCTTATTGGAAGACAGAGTTGCCAAATGTGTTACTGAAATAGAAAGATGTGGAGATAGAATGTTATCAGTGAGAATACAGGCACATCCAGTCGACATCGTAATCATACAGGTTTATATGCCAACATCAACACACGAGGAGGAGGAAGTAGATAAAATATACGAAGGTATAGACAAAAGATTAGAAGACACAAAAGGAAAAGACTACACAATCATTATGGGAGACTGGAACGCATCGGTGGGTGAAGGGGAGGAGGAAGGCTATATTGGAAAATATGGATTAGGCAAAAGAAACGAAAGAGGACAAAAGCTCGTAGAGTTCTGCAAGAGGCAAAATATGTTGGTGACAAACACTTGGTACAAGCAAGAAAAACGACGGAGATATACGTGGAAGGCACCTGGAGACAGTGCACGCTATCAGATGGATTACATCTTGACAAAACAACGATACAGAAATAGTGTGAAAAACGCGAAAACACTTCCCGGAGCGGATGCAGATACAGATCATAACTTGGTAGCAATGACCGTTCACCTGCAATTAAAGTTCATCAGGAAGAATAAGAAGAAGGTAAACAAATGGAATAAGCAGAAATTAAAGACAAAGAGTAAGGAACTGGCAGAAAACATAGAAGAGAACATCAAGGAGATGGAAACGGCCACAACTGAGGAAAGGTGGAGAGGACTAAAGGAGACTATCACACGGGAAGCGATGAGGACGGTGGGACAACAGCAAGGGCAGACGCCACGGAAACCATGGATAACGGAGGACATGATAAAAGAAATGGAAGAAAGAAGGAAGTGGAAACACCAGAATACAGAAGAAGCCAAGAAAGAATATAGACGATTAAACAACAAATTGAGAAGAACAACAAAGAAAGCAAGAGAAAAATGGTGGGAGGAGAAATGTGAAGAACTGGAAGAACTGCAGGCGAAGGGAAGATACGATCAAGTATATGAAAAAGTGAGGAAGATGACAAAGAAGCCAACAAGGGAAGGAGGAATAGCAGTGGAGGATAAGGAAGGCAAGATGCTGCAGGATCCAGAAGAGATTCGAAACCGATGGAAAGAATATGTAGAAGAACTATATCAGAGTCAGGAAAAACCGAAGAACCTGAATGACGGACCATACATGGGGACAGGAGAAGATATAGGGCCGGAGGTGTTAAAAGATGAGGTACTGGCAGCAATCAGTGACATGAAAAACAATAAAGCAGAAGGGGCAGATAACATCCCAGCCGAAATCCTAAAAAATCTAGGCGAAAAAGCAACAGGAGAATTAATAAGATTATGCCAAGACATATATAACACTGGGAAGTGGCCCGAGGACTTTTTAAAAACCATCATGATACCCATAAAAAAGAAGAACAACGCAACAGCTTGTAAGGATTACAGAACAATTAGCTTGCTGTCACACGCAGCCAAGATTATGCTGAAAATAATAACAAAAAGAATACAGGCAAAGGTAGATGCTGACAAAGGATTAGGAGAAGATCAATTTGGGTTCAGAAAGGGTCGGGGTACAAGAGACGCTATCGGATCATTGAGGGTTCTGGCAGAAAGAAGTTTAGAGTATGGACAAGAGGTTTACATCTGTTTTGTGGACTATGAAAAAGCGTTTGACAGGGTAGATTGGAGAAAACTGATGACTGCATTGAGACGAAGAGGAATCGACTGGAAAGACAGAAGGCTTATAGGAAACCTCTACATGAACCAGAAAGTAAAGATCAGAATAGACGGAGAATGTTCAGAGGAAGGAGAAATTGGAAGGGGAGTAAGACAAGGATGTCCTCTATCACCACTCCTCTTTAACATATACATAGAGGAACTAATACAGGAGGCAATGGAGGAGACAGACGAAGGAGTAAAAGTAGGAGGAAGACTTATAAAAGCCTTAAGATTTGCTGACGATCAAGCAATGTTGGCGACGACACAGGCAGGTCTACAGAAGATGATGGACAAACTAAATCTGACCTCAAAGACATACAACATGAAAATAAACATTGGAAAGACAAAGAGTATGAAGATAAGCCGAGAGGAGGGAGATGTAACAGAGAAAATAAAAATCAACGGTGAGGAGGTGGAACAGGTTAAGAGCTTTTGTTACTTGGGAAGCATGATAACAACAGATGCAAGGAGCCACAACGATGTGAAACGAAGAATAGCCCTGGGAAAAGATGCATTTATGAAAAGAGGAGAATTGTTGAGAGGAGGATTAAACAAAAGCCTAAAGAAAAGACTGGTCAAAACACTGGTATGGAGTGTGGCGCTGTATGGGTCAGAGACCTGGACCATCAGGAAAGAGGATATGAAGAAATTAGAGGCTTTTGAAATGTGGATTTGGAGAAGGATGGAGAAGGTGAGCTGGACGGAGCATATATCGAATGAGGAGGTCCTACAAATGGTTGATGAAAAGCGATCGCTAATAACAACAATAAGAGAAAGACAGAAGAACTGGGTGGGGCACGTATTAAGAGGAGACTCCCTCCTGAAAGAAATCATAGAAGGGAGAATGGAAGGGAAAAGAGGGAGAGGAAGACCGAGGCAGATGATGCTGGGATGGATGACCGACGGATACAGCGAACTAAAGGAAAAAGCACAGCACAGAGAAGAGTGGCGTCATTGGAAGTTGGAACCTGCCGAAGGGCAGAGAACTTAAAGAAGAAGATCATCTACTGAATACATTGTCTGAACTAGTAACGGAAGCATTTAAACAACGATTATAATTAATTATGCAATCATTCATTCCACATCATTGAACCTTCGACGAGTATTCTCTAACAACACTAATCTTATTCAAACGGGCAGGGACAGGACACTTCTTAGTATCTATAAGAGTTACCAAGTCATCTAACTTATTGCTATAGGTTTTACAGACCTTTCACTGAAGACACAGCCTCCCTTTCGCTAGGTGCAGCTGAATTGTTTCCTTCCTAGAGGTTTCCATCCATCCTTTGAGAGCAGTGTCTATGTTTAGTCGTCGATCCTCGAGCGGCGTTCCTTCTGGGCGATAGCTGGGTTCCTTCCTGTGACGTGGTAGCCTAATTCTAGGTTAAAGAATCGACGACGGTTCTCGTAGATTCAACGCGTCGTCCATTCTTCTCTGGGTTCGCAGCTCTTCTGCGGTTCCGAACTCTCGCCCAATCTCCGACTTCTTGACTCGACTGC
Organism: Aporrectodea caliginosa; assembly: GCA_020284085.1. Lineage (NCBI taxonomy): Eukaryota > Metazoa > Annelida > Clitellata > Crassiclitellata > Lumbricidae > Aporrectodea > Aporrectodea caliginosa. The sequence continues at coordinate 723,790 of JACEVL010000039.1, forward strand.
CGACTGTTTGACTGCTTGACTGCCTAACTCTTACTTCCTTTCTTACGCTTTATAGTTAAACATTCAACTTAGCTAGTCTTTAGGAACAGCCGTCTGTTTTGGGAAAGGCCTATCAGCTTCTTTGGGCGGCGCTCTATATAGATGCATGTATTTTGGAGCAGGCCTTGCGGATGGCAGTCGCCTGTGGAGTGTGGACGGCAATACGGCTGCGTTATGCACAACTATTACAACCTTAAATGCTACATTACTTATTACTGGCAATTACTGGTTACATTACATCAGTCTGGCCTTTTTGTACACAGCCTTCTGTTGTACAACTCTTCCTGTTATATGTCAGTTACAGCAGAAAGAACTTTTAGCATAATTTATTGAAAATAATAAAAAATTACTTGCGATAGGCTACACCATTACAAAATTAATGAACGCCTGGTTTGAACTGACATTAATGCGGATCGAAATGGAACTGGTTGAGAATTATATTGATTTTGAAGCAACTATCAATCGCTGTGCGCTGAAGAAATCTCATAGAAAACAATTCATGTAAATGCTTAATGAACCAGCAACAACATTTTGTCCCGGAACATTTCGTCACTAAGTTCATTCATTAATTCTGAGAATTTATATAGTGCCTCTTCAAGAAAATTCACTCGAAAACGCTCCCAGCCCAGTAGGAAGAAGAAGCTGAGAAGGAGGAGAAGAGCAAGAAGAAGAAAAGGAAGAGGAAGAGGATGGGAAGAAGAAGAGGAGGAGTCAAAAAAGAAGAGGAGGAGTCAAAGAAGAAGAGGAGGTGAAGGGGAGACTGAGAAGAAGTGTGATAACAAAGACTTATAAGAAGGCTAAAAGCTGGCGAGTTTGACCGAGGCAACAAAAATTAAGTCTAGTGGGAGGCCATTCCATATTGAGAGTCAACAATCGAAAAGGCCCGACTACTACTGCTACTACTACTACTATTACTACTACTACTACTACTACTACTACTACTACTACTACTACTACTACTACTACTACTACTACTACTACTACTACTACTACTACTACTACTACTACTACTACTACTACTACTAATAATAATAATAATAATAATAATAATAATAATAATAATAATAATAATAATAATAATAATAATAATAATAATAATAATTCCTGTCAGAAAAAGCGAGTGATTCTGCTGTTAAAGCCAGATTGTTAGCCGTGCAATCGCCACACTCTGGAGACTGGCTTCATGCACTTCCCATTACGACAAAAGGATTACGGATGTCAGGAGAGGTCCTAAGAATAGCATCCGGCATCCGACTTGGCACTGCGTTGTGTGAAAAACACACTTGCAAATGTGGTGTCATAGTAGAATCCAACGGCCATCATGGATTCTCTTGTATCAAAGGAGCAGGAAGACAACATCGACATGGCATGCTCAACGATGTTATTTGGCGAGCTTTCACCAGAGCCAAAATACCGGCCATCAAAGAGCCCAATGGCCTCTCCAGATCAAACGGCAAAAGGCCTGACGGAGTCACCATCATACCTTGGCACAGAGGTCGTTGCTTGGCGTGGGATGTCACGGTGCCAGATACTTTCGCTGCATCCTATGAACATATAACATCGCAAAACGCAAGTGCGGCAGCGGAAAAGGCAGCTCGCAACAAGGAAACTATAAGTATGCTGCTATCACACAATCACATCATTTCGTCCCTGTTGCAGTCGAAACTGCAGGAAGCTGGCACACAGAATCACTGCAGTTTGTTCAAGAACTAGGACGCAAGATCTCAGCAGCGACAGGCGACCAGCGTGAGACTAGTCATCTTCTACAACGCTTATCAGTCGCCCTACAAATTGGAAACTCTCTAAGTTTATCTGTTTTAGGCACCACAGATTGCAACAACAGCAGTAGCCCAGGACTGATCGAAGGCTTATAAAAAATATTGAAAACAGTTACTTTTAATCAGTCTGTACATAAGTTTGTTGGTTTTATGAAGAAATAAATTTGTTTTTATAATAAAAAATAAAAAAATAATAATAATAAATAAATAAATAATATTCTTCGCACCGCCACACTAATGCAGCAGCTCCAGGCTAATTACTATTTCACCGTAGAATGTGGAGCCCCCTAGAAAGAACCTTTGACCCCACGCAAGCAATGTGTGTGTGTGTGTGTGTGTGTGTGTGTGTGTGTGTGTGTGTGTGTGTGTGTGTGTACATTATGTTTGTACATAGACCTATATAATTAGGTATATATATATATATATAAGGGGGAACAGGAGAACAGGAAATTTCCCCGGAAATTTCGACCCCCCGGAAAATTCCCCCCGGGACATTTCCCCCCGGTCATTTCCCCCCCGTATCGCTTGATTGACTTTGATAACAAGACTCAATTGGGAAATCAATTAGGAAATCAATTAGTTAGGGATCAAAAGCATAACAAGTCTTTTTGATGTTTGGTTGTTTAATAACAAGACTGAGTTAGGAAATCAATTAGTCAGTCAAGCGGTAGGTAGGTAAATAACAAGACTCAGTTAGGGATATCAATTAGGAAATCAATTAGTCAAATCAAAAGCAGGTCTGATGGTTTGTTCGTTGGCCTTCATGTGTGTACTCTCTTCTTCTCTTGGTATATAAGCTGCCCAGATTTGTTATGTTTGATCAGTTGAAGCAGAATCGCAAGAGATGGAGTTGGAAACTGTCGCAAGTATACGTGGAAAAAACAAAGTTGTTTTAAACGGTTACGTTTATGTAAAACAAAAAAACCTAGCTAATGACTTAATAAGTTTTGAGTGCGAACGGCGTAGAGGTTCAGGAACAACGTTAAGTGAGTGCAAAGCAAAGGTGAAATTAAACGCCGATCTGTCGGTTGTTAGTTACCTGCATGAGCACACTCATGCTGCTGATTCGGGTCATGTAGAGGTGTTGAAGGTCCGGGCAAGTCTTTTAAGGCGTCATCGACGAGCGGTCCCAGTGTTTGAGTCAAGCATGTGGAATGTGCATTCCCGTGTCTGTAATAACCTGCCACGAACGAACAACGCAGTTGAAGGATGGAATAGAAAAATGCAAGCCGCCATGTCTTGCAACCATCCTAATATCTGGAGCTTCCTACGCGTCCTTAGGCGAGAACAGAGCCTGAACAACGTTCAGCTGAGCCAGCTCTTCGCAGGACACACTCCACAACAGCCAAGGAAGAAATACAAAGATTGTTCGATCAGAATCTCCAACATCGTTTCTGACTTCCAAAACCGTGACATCTTAGACTATTTGAAGGCAATTGCCCTTAACATCAGTCTGTAAACACAATGTCTGTTGGTTGTTTAATGTAGCTAGTTAACTTTCTAACTAGACGATGAAACATTTGAATTGATGATTTTAATGTAGCTTTCTAACTTTCTAAGTAGACGATTAAACATTTTAACTTTAATGTACTAGATGATTTTTAATGTAGCTTTATAGCTTTATAACTACATGATTTTTAATGTAGCGTAGCTTTCTTTATTTCTAACTAGACGATTAAACATTTGAACTGTTTTGAACTAATTTTTTTTACATACATACATACATACATACATACAAACATACATACATAGCGATACGGGGGGAAATGACCGGGGAAATGACCGGGGATATGTCCCGGGGAATTTTCCGGGAAATGTCGGGGGGAAATTTCCGGGGAAATTTCCGGGGAAATATATAAGTGGTGGCAGAATGCGTAAACTCATTGGGCGACCCTTTTCGGGCCTGCATTCATTCATTCATTCCCAGAATGTATATAGCGTCTCTTCAAGGAGCCTTCTCAGAGGCTCTCGCAGACCAGCTACGGCTAAACAGAGAAGTTGGTAGAAAGCAGGCATATTGTAGGGGGCAACAAGCGCAGCTCAAGTGGGAGCCCATATTCCATGTGGAGAACGAACAATCGAGAAGGCTCGGCGCTGCCTGACAGATGAACGGGGAACAAGAAGCTCTCTCTTGGCCGAGGAGCGAATTAGCGCAGCAGCGCTCGACGAGGGGTCAAAACAGAAACCGGACGACAGAGGTCAGAAAGGTAGGACGGAGCACGACCAGCCAGACGCCAACAAACTAACGCGCTGCTGTCATGTAAGAGATGCGCTGCGGGGTAGGAAGCCAGTGCAAAACATCGCGCATGTAAGTAGAGACTGAGGCGTATTTCGGAATACGACCAGAAAGTCGGACAGCTGAGCGGAGGACCCGGTCAAGACGGCTTTTATGCCAGATGGGAGACCAGCGAGAATCGAGCTACAGTGATCAACTCTGCTGGTAACAAAGACATGAACAAGAACAACGGCTGCGCCATGGCAGAGAGAATGGAGCACAACACGCATCTGGCGGAGGAATAAATGCTGTAGGATCAGTGCTGAAAGTGGTTTGAAAAAGTAGCCGGGTCTGTCTTGGAGGCATAGGCGGAGACTTGGTCTTGGGTTTGGGGAAACTGGTGAAGGAGCGGCCGAAGGACGATCGGCGAGGCGCGCAGCGCCGAGCAGGGGGAGGGGTTTGGGGAGGGGATGTGCCCCCTCCCCATCTTAATTTTTTTGAATTTCCACACTGTAATGGTAGCATTTTAAGCTGTCATGTGAACAAAATTGCTTTATTATTTGAGTGCTGTTAGCTTACATGTAGTTTGAGTCGTGTTTGAGTTTGGGGAGGGGTTTGGGGATTGGATGTGCCCCTCCCCTATTTTTTTTAATTTTCACACTGTAATGGTAGCATTTTAAGATGTCATCTGAACAAAATTGCTCTATTATTTGAGTGCTGATGGGAACCAGCTGTCACTCGTAGCTATTATTATTATATTCATGAAATATTTCAGAAATATTGGGGGATATAAGCAGCTCCGTCCCCCCCCCACCTCAAGTTTCGGGAGACCGTCCCCCCTGTCCCCTCTAAGTCTCCGCCCCTGCTTGGAGGTCTGTTTGGGGGTCAGAGGGCGAAGCCCCTCTGAAGCTGTTTGAAACGAAATTTTCTATTATTTTTTTACTCGTTATCTTATCGCTAGAAAGACAGACATCTAATTAGTAACAATGGTTAACAATCTCATGGTGATCATGTCACCAGGTATATGTTGGAAGTTCTGCATTGGCTTCCTGTCCGACAGCGCATCGAATATAGAGTTGTCTCTCTGGTTTGGCGATGCCATCTTGGCCTTGCACCAGCCTACCTAATAGACCTCTGTAAGCCGGTGTCGGGGGTTCAGGGTAGTCGCTCCTTCCGCTCTGCTGAGAGGGGGGTAGTGGCGGTGGTCCGTTTGCCCGCACAGCAACCATGCAGAACCGAGCATTCTCTGTGGTAGGCCCTAGGGTTTGGAATAGCCTCCCTCAGGAGCTACGCCTGTTCCCTAGAACATGCACTGATACTTTCTATGGCCACTTGAAAACTTACCTTTTGGCCGGACTGGAGTTGGGAGCGCTTCTGAGTAGTTACCTTGAAGGGGCGCTATATAAATTTTTGAATGAATGAATGAATGAAACAAAGTGAATTAAAGTATATGTTGACACCATCAGAGGAAACGTTTAAGAGAATAGTTGCCAAAATAGTTAACGTTCGCATTCGTGCTGTTTATTCAGAGTTGTCAGGCACTCGGTGCTATCCGCAGGTCGTCTGCCTTGGATCAAAATATGAATTGGTGGGCCATTCAATTTCATGAACATGAGATCAGCAGTTGTCTTGATTGAGAGTGTCGACCTTGTCGGCGATATCACAAGGTTCAATTAACTAAATCCTCGTTCACAGTCTGCACTACTGTGGTTGGTAGAGTACGAAGGCATAAAAGCAATGACTTCAGTTGATTTGGGCTTCGTCTCCCTCGATTTTCCTTAAAGTCTCTGAAGCGTACGAGAACATCCTTTGAGTTCCGATTAAATGGTGCACATTTCGAGTCCCTCATTCTGTCCACAGAGGCTCGTATTTTGCCAATTTTTCGGATCAAGTAATTGGAAATTGGTTAAGAGGTGGACCTTGTCACCTGGAGACTCTAGTTTCTCAGGTATCCGGACATTCCCCCGGACAAACATTATGTAGGCTAGGTAATTACCATTGTCCATGATAACAGTCTTAATGCAACTTCTGTTGAGGCTAAGACCTTCTTTCATCAATCCAACTTCTATTTAAGCAAAACATTTCTTTCATAAATCCAACTTCTATTTAAGCATAGAATTTGTTTCATCAATCCAGCTTTTATTTAAGGAAAATAATATCTGCCAGCATGCAGTCCAACATCTGTTGAAATAAAGAATTATTTTCATCAGTCCAACTTCGGGGGGGAATATCCGGGGGAAATGTCCGGGAAAATGTCCGGGGAAATATCCTAGACCCGTGCCAGACAGTGCCACGTAAATATGAGATTAGGAAATGCTTGTCGTAGCAAAGTTGCAAGACCACTTACTCTGCGCCGTTGCTTAAACACGCGACCCGGCTAAGACCCGGCAAAGACCGGTCGCCAAAATGAATGCCGGGTCGCAGACCCGGACCGACCCGGCTCACTTTCAGCCCTGTTACGCCTAATGCATACGTTAGTTACACACACACACACACACACACACACACACACACACACACACACACACACACACACACACACACTGGTGGGTCGTATAATGATTGCCCACACCAGCAATCACTCCACACTAGTCGATCTGAGCTGCTACGACAGAAACTGATGACCCACACAGGACCAACAAACACGCTCCTGGCTGAACACTAATAAGGCCTATAGGCTACTGCAGCAGCCTCCTTCACATGCATGCCGACTTTTCCGTCCATCGTACAGACGGCGTAACATCTTTAATTTTCAACGTAGGCCAGCAACTCGACGACGCACTTCATCCTGTGCTACGCATCGATCAAAAATTAACGACATCTTATTTTCAACAGTTCTCATTCATATGAGCCGCTAATTAAAGCTAGACCTAATTGCTAAAGGCCTAATTTATAGCGTGTTGGATTACTTGGATATTGCGTCTATCCTAACTAGACTATATATAGCCTATATAATTATATATATATATATATATATATATATATATATATATATATATATATATTAGGGTGGTCCTTAAAAATAAAAGTGCGAATCTACTGTTCGCCAAGGTGCCATTTGGTTCCATTCCATCCAGAAACATCACACAAAAAGTTGTATGAAAAATATTAATATTTAGGACTCGCACAACACCATCAAAGTTTTACCATATATCAATATGCGAACACTCGAACAGTAAGCATAATAGCTGTAATCAACAATGAATACACAAACCAGGAATTAATTCAAACACTTGTAGTAGGTCCAGATTACAACACAATGACATTATTGCATGCCTGATTACTAGTGATTACACTGATTAGTTATTAAAATAATTTATTACAGTTATTATATTATTGCTACTGAGGTACATAGTCAATGTCAATTGGGCCTTGATCGCTTGACGGCATGCTCCTTTAATTGTTGGTGCCGAGAACGAGTTGCTTTGGATGCAAAAAAGCAAACGAGTCAGAAGCATAAGAACCAGAAGCAGATGCGCTAGGAGAGGAAGAACCAGAAGCCGAACCAGCAGCAGAAGAACCAGAAGCAGAACCAGCAGCAGAAGACCTAGAAGCAGAAGAACCAGAAGCAGAAAAATCAGAAGTAGAACCAGCAACAGAAGAAACAGAAAGCAGAGGAACCGCAAGCAGAAGAAACAGAGCCAGCAACAGAAGAGTGTCATAAAGTGGAGAGTGACACCAGTCTCCACAGTTCTTACTGCAGAGAGCTTTACAGTTTACAGCGACCAACACGAAGAAGCGTGGATTCAATGCTTGACATGAAAGTACTGGTGCCATGAAAGCTGTGCTCTATTGAGCCCGACGACAAGCAATTTTTACTGTAATTACTGTCGTTAATTATCAATTTTTCTTATGTAAGATTACAAATGACAGTTTTAATTCATTTTCTCTTTACTGTTGTTAAATGTGAAACAAATAATTTAGATAGATCAATTACCGTTAGCACTGCCTTCATGTAAAACCTGTCCAACCACTTGGGCATGAGCAGCAGTAGGCTATATGCCACTTTTACCCAAGGTGTAGGGGTAAGAGTGGCATTTTCACTTTGTGTCTTGGCGTATTTTGCAAAATATTTTATCACATAATATTATAGTCAATTTCAAGGTATTTCTGTTAGCTTTATGAGTTTCCAACATGCATATATGAAAATTTGTGGCATTATGTTATATATTTTTGAAAATATAAAATGTGTTCTAAAAAGGGCCTCTCTTGCCCTGGTCTCCCTATTATGTAAAGTGCTGTTGATTACAATTTTACCAATGAAGAATACAGCAGGTTCTAGTGGTGAAGATAAAGCGCATGTTAAATAGCTGATGCAAGAGGAAGGAAGAGCAGTAGGTCCATAGTCACAACTGGAACTAAAAGGAGATTTAGTTCAGAACACAAACTTTTTATATGGAAACTTTGTGCTTGTATAATATATAATTGTATGATGTATAATATACTATAATAGTATTATATACTACATAATATATGTGACACTATGTGCTTAGTGTGTGTCGTGCATTGGATACTTAAGTTAGACCTAACATTGTGTGCTTGCTCGGATGGATTTGTTGTTATCGGTCTCAGGATCTCTCGGATCAAATACCACTAAAATGCCAATAAAAATAAATAATAAACAATCAACAAGAACATAAACATTGTAGAAATTATTGTTTAGTTATGTTTAAGTAAAATCATCCAGCCTTTCTGTTGAAAACTAAAAAATAGGTCCAAAAATGCGAATCAAATACTTATACTCGAAATGACGAAAATTATTTGTAAAAATCAAAATTTCAAAGACGTTGTGCGAGTCCTAGATATTGTTCGATCCTGATCATTTTTGGGCTACATTACTTTTAAACCAATTGGCACGGAATGCCGGGTTGGCGAAAGTAAACAAATGACGTTGAAAATTGTCCATTAGAGATGCGACCACCCTTATATATATATATATATATATATATATATATATATATATATATATATATGGCACGCCGTCAAAAGAGCGCCGGACAAAAGAGCGCCGACAAAAGAGCGCCGACAAAAGAGCGACCGACATAAGAGCGAAGGGATCTATTAACGGGGGCTATCAAGGGCCAATCGAAACATACATACATACAGACATACATACATACAAACATACATACATACATAAATACATACATGCATACATACATACATACATACATATTATTACAGATACATAGCATGCATGCATACATACATGCACGCATACATACATACACACATACATACATACATACATACATACATAAATACATACATATACATACATACATACATGCATGCATACATACATGCACGCATACATACATGCACGCATACATACATACATACATACATACATACATACATACATAAATACATACATACATGCATACATACATAAATACATACATACATGCATACATACAGATACATACATACATGCATACATACATACATGCACGCATACATACATACACACATACATACATACATACATACATACATACATAAATACATACATACATGCATACATACATAAATACATACATACATGCATACATACATACATACATACATGCATGCATGCATGCATGCATGCATGCATGCATACATACATACATACATACATACATACATACATACATACATACATACATACATACATACATACATACATACATACATACATACATACATACATACATACATACATACATACATACATACATACATACATACATACATACATGCATGCATGCATGCATGCTTGACAATATGGTGCGGCGCCCGGATTTCTTGGCTTGCGGCGGTTAAAGGGGTTAAATTCTCTTTTCTTCATAGCATTTTATGAATAAATTGGAGTACAATGTGTGGTCTGTTTGGTCGTCAACATCGCTCTTATGTCGGTCGCTCTTATGTCGGTCGCTCTTTTGTCGGCGCTCTTTTGTCGGTCGCTCTTTTGACGTGCCACCTATATATATATATATATATATATATATATATATATATATATATTACGTTGTTTACAGAACGTGGGTAAACAACGTAAGAACAAATTCCGTCCGGCGCTGGTCACATAGACGTGGTAAAGTGTATAGGCCATGTTCTTATTATGCCCCTAAACCCACGTAATGCAACCTTAATTATCTTTTTCAACGTAATGCACCTTATTTTAGACACATTTGCGATATAAAGGGACTATTATAATATTATTTTAAGCATCACAGCATGATATAGTCTGACCATTGGATTTGTTCGCGATGCGATCTTTTGTGGAAAATTCCTAACAAAATATCCGTGAGTCAGATAGGAAGCCCAGCCATACGACGATATTCTGTGGCCTGGAAAGCAGTTCCCGATGTTCCTTCAGTTTGCGTTGTTTCACTCTCTCGTGTTATTTATATAGACAATAATGTTGTTTGATTAAAGAATTTCTCTTCTTGGATCCATGGGGCGCTCTGAGGAAAGGCCTAGGCCTTTTCGTAGGCCTGCAGCAGCAATGGCTGATGTTAATTGGAATAATATGGTGGAAGAAATGACCGATGACGGTAAGACGGCGTTAACAGTTTTAGGATTATTTCGAGAGTTTCAATTGTAGAGGTCGGAGAGTGATGGTTAATAAATACTGGTTACTTACCGTCACTTATCGCTTCCTCCCCGTCAGGCTACAGTTTTTTGGATAAAGCTAGACCTCTTCTACCTGGACAAGATGTCTCCAATCTACGCGGTCCTAGAGGAGGTGGAATATGCATCTTTTATAAAAATCATCTACGAACATCTCCAAAAGACACAGGTTATTTCACTACTTTCGAACATCTCTCATCCTACTTCATCTTCACAGATCTACATCTGCTCATCATCGTAATTTACCGCCCTGGTTCGTCACCTATTACAACAGCCTTCTTCGAAGAATTTTCATCTCTACTCGCTACGCTGTCAAAATTCAACTGTTACCTCCTAATACTGGAAGATATGAACATTAAATTTGATCAACCTGACAACATAAACACCAAGCACATGGTTCGTTTGCTGTCGTCGCATAACCTCACTCAACACATTTTGGAACGTATACTCACAACCTTGGCCATACTCTTGATGTTCTCATATCACGATTACCGTCGCTAATTGGAAATATCGACATCTCTCCACCAGGACACTCAGATCACTCTATGATCCACTTCACAATTACCACTCAACCTCCTCCTAGAGTCTACCAGAAAACTGAAAGGAGATCATTTGCTAATTTTGATTTATCGTCATTTGAAAAAGATCTTCATGAATCTGAACTTTACAAAATAACAGTTCAACCGAATCCGCCAGTGACTACAGAATCTCTATTCACCCTCTACGACCGTACGATGGAAGAGCTTCTAAACACTCATGCTCCTCTTCGTAAAATCACCATCCGTAAGAAGCCTGACTGTCCTTGGTTCGACTCGGAATGTGCCACTTTGAAACGGAAAACACGCTGCATTGAACGAAAGTGTAAACGCTCGCCAAAAGACACTCGTTTACTCAATCTGCTGAAAGTACAAGCACAGAAACAAAGAAAATGTTTTCAGCACAAACGCTCAATCTACCTACGACACAACATTGAAGAAGCGGAGAAGGATGGCAAGGCTCTCTGGAAATCATTAAACTCTATTTTATCCCCGCAATCCTCTATTGAATGCCCACTCTCACCTGATGAACTTCTTGATCACTTTGCAAACAAAACTGAAGCTATTCGCCATTCCACCAAAGACGCCCCCTTACCTGTCTTGAACCCTAACCACCTAAATTTTCCTGGTCTTTGTGCTTTTGATGAGATCACTTTACCTGAAGTTGATAAGCTTCTCAGTAACTCCTCCTCCAAGCAATGTGAGCTTGATTCCTGCCCAGTCTGGATTATTAAATCCCTTCGACATATTTTTGTCCCCATTTTGATCCTACTCATAAACTGCTCACTTATCACTGCTACCTTACCTGCTTCCCACAAGCGTGACATTATCCGTCCTCGCATTAAAAAATCAGGCCTTGACCCCTCCGATCCTGGTAATTACCGCCCAATCTCTAACCTATCTTTCATCTCCAAACTTGTTGAGCGTGCCGTCCACCGTCAGCTTTCTAACTATGTTGAATCCAACTCCTTGCTACCTCTTGTTCAGTCTGGTTTCCGCCGCCTCCACTCTACTGAAACTGCTGTCCTTAAAGTTTATAATGATATAAGCATGGCACTTGACTCTGGTTTCATAACTGCCCTTCTGTTACTAGATTTCAGCTCTGCCTTTGATTGTGTTGACCATTCCATTCTCATTCAAGTGCTTGAATCTCAATTTGGCATTATGGCCTCTGCTCTTCTCTGGATTGCTAATTTCTTGGCAAACCGATCACACTCTGTGCGACTTGGTTCTAACACTTCTAGGAACTTCAATATCCTCTTTGGTGTACCTCAAGGTTCTATACTTGGCCCCCTCTTGTTCATCCTCTATACCTCTAACATTGTTCACATTGCCTTCAAACACGCCATCCTTATACACCTTTATGCTGACGACACACAACTCTATATTAAAATTGCTGCCAAAGACTTTGATGATGCAATGTTTCGCTAAATAACTTGTTTCACTGAAATCCAATCATGGTGTGCATCCATGCGCCTTAAACTCCGGTTTTATCACCGCGTTACTCCTATTAGACTTCTCTGCTGCGTTTGATTGCGTGGATCATACCATTCTTCTCAAAATCCTACAAGAACAATTCGGTATTACTGACTTAGCGATTCAATGGATTGCCTCATTCCTTCCTCAAGATCTCACAGTGTGAAATTTGGTGGACACTCATCAAAAACTTTCAAGGTCCTCTTCGGCGTACCCCAAGGATCCATCCTAGGTCCACTTCTTTTCATCCTATACACCTCCAATATTGTCAACATTGCCTCGCAACATGGTCTTATGATCCATCTATATGCTGACGACACCCAACTCTACGTAAAGCTCTTTGGAAGAAACATTGGAAACATCAAAACCAAAATCGCAGCATGCACCCGTGATATCGAATCCTGGTGTGCTTCCATGCGTTTGAAACTAAATACTACGAAAACAGAACTCATTTGGTTCGACCGTCGGATCAGTCAGGATGAAGATAAATCATTGAAAATACTTAACCTCGACTCAAGTTGTTCTATTCCACCTTCAGAAGTGGTTCGCGATCTTGGAGTATTGCTAGACTGCAAACTAAACATGACTCAACACATTTCCGCCATTGCCAGAGCCTGCTATTTCCACATTCGCCGAATCAGACAAGTGAAGCGTTGCCTGGATGAAACCTGCCTCGCGTATTCTCACACAAGCCCTTGTCATCTCTCGCATCGACTACTGCAATTCCGTCCTATCTGGCCTCCCAACGTCGACACTTCAACCCCTCACATCTGTTCTGCACACCGCTGCTCGCCTAATAAAAGGTCTTGGCCCTAGAGATCACATCACACAATCTCTTCAACAACTACACTGGCTTCCCATTCGCGCCCGTATCGCTTTCAAAATCTCCCTCCTCATGTATCATATCCATTCTGGAACCTCCCCTTCATATATGACGTCCATTGTCGTACCATGCTCTGCTTCAAATCCTAAAGGACTCAGATCAGCCACGCGAGGAGACTTTACCGTTCTTCGCACCAAGAGGAAGTTTGGAAATCGTTCTTTTGCTGTCTCGGGACCTAGGGAATGGAACAGTCTTCCAGCTACAATCCGTCAATGTTCATCTGCTACTCAATTTAAATCAAAATTAAAAACTTATCTATTCTCATTACACTATGACTAAGTACACAGCGCAACGCGCTCTTGTGCAAGACTTGTCTTGTTAAAGCGCGTTATAAATGTCTAATTGTATTGTATTAAACTGAATGCCTCCAAGACAGAACTTATCTGGTTTTACCGCAACCCGTTACCTAACTCACAATTATTCCACACTGTACTCAATCTTAGCCCAGATTGCTCCATCAAACCAGCTGATGTTGTCCGAGACCTTGGTGTCCTCCTTGATAACTCGCTGTCTATGAAAACTCATATCTCCAATATAACGAAATCCTGTTTTTCCATCTCAGACGCATTCGGCAAGTCAAGAAAAGTCTTAACGAGAAATGTGTTCGTACAGGCCCTTGTTATTTCTAGAATTGACTACTGCAACTCAGTCCTTTGTGGTCTTCCTGCATCTACCCTTCAACCTCTTACAGCTGTTCTTCATTACGCTGCTAAGCTTATCAAGAACCAAAATCCTCGGGATCACGTCACACCGACCCTCCGTGAACTACACTGGCTTCCCATACAAGCTCGCATCAATTTCAAAATTTGTCTTCTAATGTACAGAATCTACACAAACTGTTCTCCTGCATACCTTTCTTCACTTGTTACACCCTGTTCCTCTCTCCTATCCAGACGAGGGCTAGGCCTACGTTCATCGTCTCAAGGTGATTTTGTTGTGACACGATCACTCAAAAAACTTGGTAACAGGGCATTTGCGGTAGCCGGCCCGGCTGAATGGAACAAACTCCCTGTCTTTATCCGCAAATCCTCAACTTTATCGATTTTCAAAACTAACCTTAAAACACATCTGCTTAAGATTTACTATGATTGATTTTTCTGTTACGCGCTTTTGTGCAAGATTCCAATTTTGTTTAGGCGCGCTATAAATAACAGTCTAATAATAATAATAATAATAATAAAAAAGGTCTACGTCCTCATCACATGCAGCTCTCACTAGTAATTTAATTTCTTAATTAACAGATTATTCCTTACGGCTATTGCAATAAAAATCTTCGTAAGCTTCAATGTATTAGTTTTCACATGGCAAGGATACTTTTTGTTTAACGAACTTATAAAACCATCGTTACTTTAAAGTCATCGTGTTTGGAGTAACTGTTATGAAGATACTGATTCTCGATGAAACCACTTACTTATTTGAGCAAGTGGCGAGTGTGGCCAAGTGAGTGCTAGCAACGGGCGTCGGTCGTCGGCCATTGTAGAACTTTCTCTGCACTGCTTTTGACCATGTTGGGCGGACAACCGTTGATCATTTTTGGTGAGAGCTAAATAACTATGAATTTCTCCTATTGAACCAGTTTCCTGAATTTGCTGTTAAGCCTGCGTTATCTTTTACGATTTGTTTAAATTTCAGGTGGGAATACGAAGAGGGAGCAGGGACGAAAGGTTCAGATAGGAAATGTCTCTGCAGCGAAGGTGAGCGATAATTGAACGTCTTTTGTTATGGCCGAGTCACGCTGCACCCACACACAGCAGAACATGTCTGTTCCTGTCGCTTACTCAACACAACTTTACTTTTTTCTGTTCCTGACTATAGTTACATCGAAAGCTAATGTTTAAGACTAAGGGAAATGGCCACTCACGGTCAGTCTACCTATTGAGACGATATTGATTCGCGTAACGGAACTTGGCCAAAGATACATAATTATACAGATCCTTTCTGTTCTGGCTTTTGTAGGGCCAGCCAGCGACTGAATTAATTATTGTATTGCAAATTTAGGTTTGCGGGAAACTGATTGAAATGCTCATTGGAGCATGATTAATTGGGTAAAAGTTTATGGTGGGTCGGTGATAGCGGCGACCGAGATAAACAATATGGCCGCCCCAGAATGGGATAGAATCAAGAGTTCTGACCTACAGCAGCCGGCGAACATTTACTATCGAGGACGCACAGATTCTTCTGATAATGAACAATATCTCTGGCATGCTGCTATAGCCCGGAGCAAACGAACCTGGTACGCCGTGATTGGGCAGTTTAAATGGGACATGGAGTATAGTTTCAGAAGAGTGGGCAATAATTATTGCGAAATGCATGTCAACGCAGAACTTAATAATGTGGCGTAAGGTTGCTTGCAATGTTTTCTAACCAACCCTCACAACCCATGTTTATAGCGCAGAAACCACGGCATAATGATAGAAGTGTGCGTTTCCAATAGTAAATGTTCGCCCAGCGAACTGTGAAAGTAAGTGTCCCCATTAACACAATTCACGAGAGGAATTTTGTGGACCCAGATGACGACACAGTTCGCAAACGAAACGAAAGCTGGAGACAATTTGGAACATGCTGCAAACTTTGCCATTTCTGTTTCTGACACATACATATACAATTTAATTTAATCCGGTAACAGTGAGTTTAACAGTTAATTTCTGATTCTTGTAAATATTGTGTTTGTTTGTAACCATAGCAAATGCTGCTTACATTTCTTAATAAATGTTTTTTCACCTTCAATATCATGTTAAGGGACACTTACTTTGCTTTCGCGGAAGTGATACACTGCTGTAGGTCAGAGCTCTCTATTCTATCCCATTCTGGTGTGGCCATGTTGTTTAGCTCGGTCTCCGTTGTCACAGAGCCACCATAAACTTTTACCGCTTGTTGAAATGTTCATAAATGAATAGGAACTTCAGTAGATACTATTTGGTAATGGGCGCTTAGCGAATCACCGAATCCTGAATCACCGAATGGGTATTAATGCCGGTTCACTGAAACTGTTTTGTAAACAAAAGCCATATCACCAAAAATGCTGTTCTTGGCATATCCCGAAACCTGAAGGGGTATTTCTGCCATAGGTAACGGGAAAGTGATTGATTGAAAACAAGTATGATTTAGAGACCTACTTGTCTGGAGACATCACATTAGTCTGCATTCTATTCACTTTTGGCAATTCAGGTCTGCACTAGTTTTCAGCATAGCCTATCGGACGCTTGGTAGAAAACGGTTTTCGGCGATTCAGCTTATTTTGCAGTTTAATCCCTTTCGACAGTTTGGGATTCAGCAATTCGGATAGACTCTTGGTAACACAACGGACATAGAGCAAATGCGCATGAAAAACACAAATTTAATTGCTTGTATAGCTGCAAATTCACTACCATATCAAGAAAAATTTAACAGATTTGCTGGATACTGAAACTTACGTATCAAATTAGGATATATATGAGCTTATAAAGATCTATGTGATTTTATTTTAGGCTATTGCAGACATCATCCGCACATGTCTGGGACCAAGAGCTATGCTTAAAGTAAGTCTACATTGCCAAAGTTCTTGCTCTAGAATGCCAGAACTATTTTGTCAATGAGAATCATGTTTTTATGATAATTTGATCGCCAAACTTTCAGGTTTTCTGTAAACATACAATATGGCCAACTAGAAATTTTTAGGTGATTTGAGCAAAGTGTTTAAAAAGAAATGCTTCTGAAAACAAAATGCTGAAGGAAGGGGCAGTTCTCACAAAAACCGAATTAGCATAATGAAGGCAAGAGCAGACAGAGTAACAGGCTAATGCAAATGCTCTGTTTGGGAGACTCAAAGGGAAGAACAGTGGATGGAGTATGAAGACTACTTAAGGATAGATAGATAGATAGTGTTGAGTATGCTACTGTACAGATCTAAATTCTGGCCAGTGGCAAAGAAACCAGACTAGAGGCAGCACATCATAGGCGGCTGAGGAAAGTTCTGTGGTTTCATGGCTTGATAAAATGCTGAATAAAATCATAAAATAGTGAAAAGGAGAAGATGATACAGAGAACATTATCAGAAAGAGAAGATTAAAATGGATGGGACATGTCGTTCATTTGGACAGAGATAGAAGATCCAACCAAATGAGCTGGAGTCCTGAGGAAAGATGAAAAGGGGAAGACCATGAAAGAACTGGCTGGAGACCATCAAGGACAACTTGAGGTGCTTGGAGATGTCGTGGGATGAGGCAGAGGATAGAGACGTAAGGATAAGATGTGCAAGCCTGTATGGGAAGGACTAAGTCTATCTTAAATATGGCATTTTGTAAGTTACTGAACAAAATGGTTGAACAGTTAGTAAATTAAAGTTATGACTTACTCTATTACATAAGTTTTATAGATTATTTGAATTGATTTGTTGGCAGCGCTCATAATGCTACTTCTATGAGTTTCAGTGTTTAAATGTTGTCTTAGCTTTGAGTGATATTATTATGATGGGCTTTCATTTCGCCGATCTATACACTGTTTGGAAAGAATTTGTCGACTTGAGAAATTAATGGCAGTGGGTTGATTTTCAAGTAGTTAACAGTCTTTTATGTTGCATGCACAGGTTTTAAGGAGGCATTTATAGCAAAATTATGGCCTCCAAGGTCATGCACAGTTTAGCAATGTCATGTATGTTATGTTCACATGATGGGCTGAGAATTTGAACTTCAGTTACAGTGAAAAGCTTTAAAAGCTGGCTTGGCCAATGTGCTATCTCCTTTGAACTTGAAAGTATTCTTAAAGAAATAAATAGATACACATAGTTGAGTCGTGAGAATTGTTTTCTATTTTCACAGATGTTGATGGACCCCATGGGTGGAATTGTTATGACCAACGATGGCAATGCAATTCTTCGAGAGGTAACTTTCTATAGATTTCATGTTCATCTGAAAATATAAAAGAATAAATTTCTCAAGTTCCTTTGTCCAGGAAGACATCACTGAGCAGTTGTAGTGAGCCAGTTCTCACAATGAGACTGGAGGACTTGTAGTATTTCTTCAGCGGAAATTGTCAGCGAGATGGCGAGCAAAACTGACAACTTGTTGTTGCTAGCTAATGATTACATGTAGTTAGATTTCCTGTAAATTTTAATCCATAAGTTATGATTATTTAATACAAGCAAAATCACTAAGGAATGGTGTATGATGTTTAGGGCTGGGCATTTAACGAGTTATTAACGCGATTAATGCGTTAATTAATTAACGCGATTAAATTTTTTAACGCAGTTAACGCGATTGTCACTTCGCCCAATTATTTCTAGAAATGCGCTAAAACAATTCTTGATAAAACCGCTCAGTTTAAACTTTAAAGTAAAAACTAAAAAGCAAAAACGAGTAGTAAATGCATATTTGCTTTTTGTTTATTGTGTGCAAACATTTATATAGCGCATGTTCAACGTAACTACTCAGAGTCGGTAGAGTATTTGTACTTGTTATCTATTGTCACATGCGTTAAAAATTAAATTAAAAATTTGAATCGTGCGATTAATTTCGATTAAAATTTTTAATCGTTGCCCACCCGTAATGATGTTAACCCAACAATAATGAGCATGCGCTAGAGTGTATAACTTAGGCCCAAACGAGCATAATGACCTATCAAAAGCATATTTTTAAACTTTATGTAATCTAGGCCAAGATAATTTAATTCAGCACAGAAATTGGTGGAATATATTTTTAGAATGGGAACCTGAACGCGTAATTCAACCGATCACGTATTTAAATGACCCAGGATGGCGAAACACTCGTGGATGAATGAAGTTGCTGTTTGCTTCAGGAATTAGCTTCAAATGATGACAGTTTTGATGAATGTGACAGTGAAAAACTGTCTGATGGAACAAGTGACACTTGTAAAGTGGCTTGTTATTTTGATGTCTGCTTATTTTAGAATTTAGAACTGCATGTTCTTGAAATGGTTTAGATCATGGTGGAACATCCAGCAGCAAAGACTATGATCGAAATCGCTCGGACGCAGGATGAAGAAGTAGGCGATGGAACGACTTCTGTTGTTATTTTGGGTGAGATGCAATTGATGTATGTTCATGGCACATAATGTACAATGCATCGCATGATATACAAAGGGAATTAACAGTTTGTAGACAAGTGATGCTCAGAAAAGGTTACTATATAAGCAGGCATTGCACTTGTGTAGAACTAGACCGGTTGGTGTCTTGTCCTGTTTGATGACAGGTTCAAAGTGTGTGCTGTGCTGAAGTCAAAGAGTGACAGCAGCTAAATGAGGCATTCTCATCACATGCTGGGCTTACCAAGTGACTTACCCAATTTGCACACACACGCATCCAATCTGTTAGTAGATTTTGAAGATAGAAGCATTTGAAGTCGAAAACTATCCAACACTTGCTGAAATCCATGGCCTAGTTGAAGAATTAATTGCTGAATGCAATCTAGTTCACAAAAGTCATCTGATCTTGCAAGAAGCAAAGTCCAACTTGTCCTAGGCTTTAATGATGAGAGTGGGCTAAAAGCGACTGGGAAAACATTGCAGCTCGTTAAAGTGTTAAACATTATATTGAATAGCATATGGTTGCAGCCATGTATGCATGCATGTTTCGCTGCATTATTTATTGAACCAGTAGGCAAGTGATGGGGAATGATGAAAAGTCTGCCAAGTGAGATTGTATTAATTGTTAATCTTCAGTTGATGCTACAAAAATTGTTGATATATTTAAGTCTGTTCTTGTTGAGAATTGTTGATCTGCAGCCAGTCATAGAAATGCTCTGAATTGATCTGAATGTTGTTCTGTCATCAGAAAGTGAAAATGTTTGCATTTGGCTGTTGACTGCACATCTGGACCTGGTGACCGTAGCTCAGTTCGTCTGTAACCTGACAGTATGTGGCTGATGAACTTCTGACCGTCTGAGGGTCGTTGTTGTGATTGTGTTCCTCTAGATTCTAGAAGGTAGTTTAACCCTCGACCCTACCTTCTTTGAGGCTGTTGAAAGAAAACATAAGAGATGAGCTAAAATCTGTAATTGGTGTTGTGCTTGTTTGCAGCGGGTGAGATGCTTTCCGTTGCTGCTCTGCATCTGGAGCAGCAGATGCATCCGACAGTCGTCATTGGTGCCTATCATCAGGCGCTGGAAGATCTGCTTGAGGTTCTGCATGACAAGGTCAGCGTCCCGGTTGATATTACGAACCGCGAGGAAATGAAGAAAATCATCAAAAGCTGCATTGGCACAAAGTTCCTCAGAAAATGGTTTGTCTTAGAGCTAATTGTCTCATTAAATCATTTAGACGTAATCATTTGGAATCCTGGAAATGCAGAAGACTGATGAACTAAGAAGTGACGTCTTCTGAAACAGTCTTTTAGAGCTTTGATGCATTTGTTATGCATTTTGGCTTTGGAATATCAGATGAAATTGAATGCTATTATGGTCTTAGTAAGTAATTGAGCATAAAATGTATTTCTATAGGCAGTTATCTGTTTATTAGCGTACTATTTGCATGAATTTGTTTTCGCTATATGTAATGTAATGTAATTAGTAATTTATATAGCGCCGCTCACAGCCGAGGCCATTCAGTAGCGCTCCCAGCGCGAGAACCCCGAGAGAAGAAATATGTTTTAAGGAGAGAGAGAGATGAAGACAAGATATGTGACTGTTTCAAAGGTTTTAACAACTGCCTGATAGCGGAACAGTGCTGTCATTTAAGATTCTTAAATGTACTCAATCTGTTGCAAGTCACATTTTGAGCAGCCTTGACATATTGCTTCCATTAGTTACAGAAACTGTGAGAATGTGATGTTGCATTGGCTGCAGTGTCCCTTGTTGCGTCTTATTGTCGTTTTTGCCTTCAAGTAAAGAATGGTCTGGGCTGTTTATTGTCTGCATTGTGAAAACTGTTTAGAGGGAATAGTTGTCCCTTCTGGACACTATCCAGATGGAGCTAATGCAATGGATGCATTTGGTTCTATGTAGGACATGAGTGTACCATGTTGTTTTAGAATGAGGCCTCAGCTTATTGCACAGTATAGGTCAAATTGACTCTGATATCTTTCCCTTTGTTTAACTTTGTTGCAGATGGCTCTGTCCATTTAAAACGTTGCAGTTGCTATATACTTTGCTATTGTGGCATATGTTCCATGTAATTTGATATGCATTGTAATAATTGCGATTGGTTTTTGTAACTGCCAGGTCTGACTTGGCCTGTGACATTGCATTGGATGCTACTCAGACTGTGGCCACTGAGGACAGAGGACATCGCGAAATAGACATCAAGCGTTATGCAAAGGTTGAAAAGGTGAGCAGAAGATTTCCTATCAGATCAGTTTAGTTCTTCTTCCTAATGACATGAGCACAACATCACCCACGGGCATATATCTTGGTCTACACCCTCTGGGGTTAAATAGTTCTGAAAAGTAATTGGAGTACAGTACAAAACACATCAGATAGAAATGGATAGGATAAAAATGTTGCTTCGTCCAATCTGATATCAATGCATTTTAGCATTAAATCATTCTATGAAGACAAACTGACCAGACAGAAATATATGAAAATGTTTTTGGCCTCATGAATAGAACTTGATGCTAAGTACTGATGATAAGACGAAATGTTGACTAACACGCAACAGCTGCAGGCTGCAGAAGGGTTTTGGCTTCTCACTTTCTATGCGTTTGACATCATTGGTGTATGTTTGAAATAATGTCACCAATCTAGTAATGAGATAGCAGCATACTTATTTAGTTGAGTGATTGAGGGTTAGAAACTCTTGCTACTTCACAATGTGATGTCAGATGGATCAAGTACAGCTGAATGTCATGAGCATACTGATGAAGAGATGATCTTGGAGCCCATGTGTTTATTCCAGAGTTGTTTTAGAATATTGGATGAATGTTATTAGCAAACTTCGTCATCATCTAGTTTAGGAAGGAAGTACACATGCATATAGACAAGTTTTCTTCATGGTGGTTGAGAATTATTAGAATAGGAGTGCCATTAATGAGTTTTTTAAAATTTGAGGTTTATTTTGCACTTCATCATTTAAATATGTTCTATATCGATATGGTTATCTTTAACTGTAGATCCCTGGAGGCACGATTGAAGAGTCGAAAGTTCTGCGTGGTGTCATGATCAACAAAGACATTGTCCATCCAAAGATGAAACGGTCAGACCAAATGATTTCCTTTTCCATTTAGTCATAATTGCAACTGAATTGAAAAGCATCTCTTCTGTTTGGAAGTCCTTTGATTAATTCATACACAGTTCATAGAATCATACAGAATTAGTTACAGAACTTAGCATTGACTGACTTTTGGTTTGCTATCTAATGCAACAATACATGCTGTGCTTACCAACTGACATACACATTACACACACATCAAATCTGGTGGTAGATTTTGAAGGGTTCTGCTGTCTTTTCAATTCCTCTTTTTTTTCTACTCGTATATTTTGTTTATCAAAAATGAGCCACATGTTATAAATATTCTGTGATTGTTGAAGCCTCGATGTGGCACTGTCATAGGCTCTTGTGCATTCTGTTTTTCTGCCCCTAAGGAATGGAACCTACTACCAATGTTTGTATGACGTTCTAACTCTTTCTCTTATTTTAAGAAATGCCTCAAAACTCACTATTTCTCATTGAATTTCATGAATTTGGATATTGAACAGCTCTTCACTTGACGACTGACTGACCGCGCCTCCAATTCACATTTCTATGTGACCTTGTGCACATTAAAAATGTTTGTAATATTAATAATAATGATATTTGTGGGAAAATTCCTTCTCAACCGAACTACATGAATTACCATCAGTCAAGATGGTTGCTCAAAACTCTGGAGTTCTATCTGTATTGGACAACGTTTGAATTGATTAGCTTTACTGCTTCTTAGAGGCTGTACAAATTCTGTTAAAATGACAGATACTTGACTCCCCATCAAACAGCGAATAAAGGTAAAGATTCTGCTCCTGTGGCTGGCCACTGCACCAGCGTACACAGGGAGCTTTACTTTCCCATCTCAAGTCAACCAGTGTGCTGATCATTGTGCTTTGGTGCATGTGGAGATGTGCAGGTGCTGTGCCTCTGCACATTAACTCCAGTTCATCTTCTTGGATGAGTCTTGTACTGCAAATGTGTTCTGTTGGATTTGACTCTGTTCAGCAAACATTTTTAAATTGCACTGCAATGTATTGTCAGTCAGGTATTGTATTGTATTGTATTTGAACACTTGTTATAGCGCCCCTACCAGATTTCCCATTCAGCGTCCCGACTGGGCTTCCGGAGTTTCACAGCGCATGAGCAATTGCAGTGAAGGACTTGCCCATGGCGGCTTTGAGGTGGATTGAAGCAACCCTCCAGCTGCAAGGCACCGAACATACCCCTAAACCACCGCGCCCCAGTTGTATTGTGATGTGTTGTATTGTGTGTTGTATTGTACTCCACGTTTATAATGCGACCGAGCCACCCACAGTAAAGATCAGAGAAATTAATCTCTGATAAACCGAACCCGACCGGGAAGCGAACCAGGGGCGCCGGCGTAGCAGGCTACCAACCCACTCGGCCACTCAGGATCCTCATGTGTGCAGTGGCTTTGTAAAGTGCTGAAAATGAGCTATAATAATGTCTGGATACATAAATACAGACATGCATATGCTTTGCTGATGAAACTTCTGTTGATTCTTTTTATTCTCTATTCCTATTTGATGCAGGCGCATTGAGAATCCTAGAATTGTTCTTCTCGACTGTTCCCTTGAATATAAAAAGGGAGAAAGCCAGGTAAGCGTAAAATGTTTTTTATGGATTTACTTTTGGGCAAGCTAAACCTTTGATCCTTGCTTATTTGCGGACACTATTTCTAGGCGGTGTTCATATTAAACCACCTCCACATCTTTTCAGTTACAATTTTGGATGTGTTCCAACTTCAGTAGAAGTTGAGTATCTTTCTGTTTATACAGCAGAAGAAAAGAAGTAACTTTTGAGTCAAAACTAACTAATGCTGTACTGAATATTCAGTTTGCTTCAGACCGAATAGTGCTGTGAATTGTTTATTCATGTTCAGCCAAATAGCTTTTTAAACTGCATACAAAAGTAAAAATGCTACATGGTTTATGTACAAGCCTTTCTGGTAATACCCCTAACAAGCCTGCCCAGTACTGCTGAAGCTACGTTTTTCGGAAATGACAAGTTGCCCTTGACATGAGAATTTGGAATGTTTAGCTTTCTGAAAACAAACTTGTTTAACTTTCAAGAGGAAGGGCAATTACTTTCTCCTGTAATGCCACATAAAGAAATTCAGAATTGAAGGCAATATGAAGCTTAAGTACTGTTCGAAAACTGAGTTGTGTTAAACATTGTTTAAATACATGTTCTTGTTTCAAGTTTTTACTTATGCCCCGCTCTGTCATCACCTACTATTCGTATTTGGCCGAATAATAAACATGCTATTCTGTGAAGCTCTAAAAAGAACATCTCTGTCAACTATACATACCTTTGCACTTGGCAGTTACTGGCAAGTTTCTTGAGCATAGCTTGATTAGATTGTCAAGTATCATTTAATAACCTGGGCTTCTAATGCAAACTAAGACCCAAATTTCTAATGTGTCAATTGTTTACTTACAGACAAACATAGAGATATCGAAAGAAGAAGATTTTGCGTAAGTTGTGTACATAGGTTGTTTGAAAGTAAATGTTATTAGTCTAATTGTAATTGTGCCTATTTATATAGCGCCTCTTCAAGACACTCGTCAGAGGTTCTCTCTGACTACAGAAGACCACGATCGCACAGTTGCTGAATATTCATGTTGACCAGTAACATCTGCTTCTTGAAGAACTTGGCAAATGCATCAATGTCTGCTTTGCTAATTCCAATGGCTGCAGTGTTTGTTGAGAGTTTTAGCAAAACATGCGGCATAGGAAAGCAAATGTTTCGTAAGACATTTGAAATAAGTGAGTTCTGCAAGTTCTGCAGTCTTTAGCAGTTGTGACTAACCATTGATGAGATGTACTGTGTATGTATTTAAATATATTTGATTCCCAGCAGTAGATTGATAAGGTTCGACCATCTTATTGTTATGACATTTATGTGCCAGAAAAGAGACTTCTTTATTTTGTTGTTGATGTGGTGTCTGTGGACCATCTATATTCAGTTCCTTTTTGTGTTGCCTCCTTTCTCCATCCATTTGATGGCAGAGTAACTGGAAACGAGCATGATCTTTCTTGATGGGCAAGAAACCTCCTGTTGGGTAGTGAGATTCTGATTCTGCCATTCTCGCTATTGTAAGTGTCTAATTTGAATGTTCATTTCACGTCATATTCATAGGAAGCAAGTGAAGATGCTCATATGTTGCAAACCATCTGTGTTTTCAGACGTATTCTGGAGTTGGAGGAGGAGATGGTGCAGTCAATGTGTGCCGATATAATTCGCGTGAAGCCAGATCTCGTCATTACAGAGAAAGGAGTGTCTGACTTGGCACAGCATTACCTGCTCAAGGCCGGCGTTTCAGTCATCCGAAGAGTGCGAAAGACAGATAACAACCGAATAGCTAAGTATGTCTGTCATTAACCTTCAGTCAAAAGCAGCCATGATTGTGAGAGGTTTTTACAAGGCACTATATGATGGCCTTGAGAAGGTCATATACAAGATACAGAAGTAGGTCGGTTGAAACTGCATGTGGTTGATTGACGCTTGTGTTGTTTTCTTCATCCCTTGTGACAGTTTTCATTTTGTCAGCTTTGTAGGTGTGATCGAGTTAGCATCTGTTGTTACTTTAGTGTTGTCTTATTCTGACTGGAACTTGTTTGTTGTAGGGCTGTTGGAGCTACAATTGTCAACTGCACTGAGGAGCTGAAGGATGAAGATGTTGGCACGGGTTGTGGTCTGTTTGAGATACAGAAGATAGGAGATGAGTGAGTCAGAAGCGATTTAGTCTTCTATTGTTTGTCTGATATCAATTTGTGCTGCTGTGATCTTTAGCTTTTTCTTCTTTCTTTCACAGAATGACATTTTAAAAAGGAGAAGTGAAAGCTAAAGTTAAAGTTTGGCAAAGTTATTGTATCCTGTGTGAGGACATCTTAGAAGAAGGTGGCACAGTGGCCAATTGGTTAGAGCGCTCGACCTGGAACGCGGAAAGTGTGAGTTTGATCTTCACCCGAGCCAACTACTATGTAGGGACCATGAGCAAGTTGTCACTCATAATTGCTTTGCACCATCAATGTTGTATTGTATGGTCAGTTACACTTCTGAACTATGGAAGGAGGGCTATTGCAGAAGCAGTTGTATTGTATTGTATAATGGTCATTTTGTGAGGTGTCCTAAATTCAGATTTAGTTTGCCATACTTCAAAGAGTTAATCTGCTTTGCCTAAGACAAAAGGTTTTTGGACTCTGCTTTCGTTCTATCGCCATTTATAGAAGTCAGCTTATAAGCGTATTCGTAACATATGTAGGATTAAGCATTATATCTCTAACTTATCTATCTGTAAGTTAGAATTGGCATTTTGTCCCTCTGTGTTCTAGGATATCTATGCATTATGAAGGCACAAGTAACTTGTGGCATTGCTGTTCTATAGAAGGGGTGTCATCTGGGAGGTAGCGACCCCTCATGAGAGGTCATAAGACCCCTCCAAGCCTGTCGCAATCCCCTTATGTAGTAAACCCGACCTTGCTGGGGAGGCGTAGAGCTCCCTAGATAGAGTTGGGGCTCTCACTAAGTGGTGGTCCGCGGACCGGCGCCGGTCCGCGGAGCTCAAGTCGCCGGTCCGCGAAACAATCCCTAAAAATAAAAAATTTGATCAACTTATTCCTGGAAAATACAGATAATTATAGATATATTTTTTAAGTTAAAAAAATTTATAGAATGAAATTATTATTTAACGTTATTTGCAATAAATCAATCTAGATTCTAGATCTAAAGTTCCCATTATCGCCACACCGTGATCGCTAGGCATATGGACTTCGATCACCTAGCGATTGAAACTGTCACCAACTGAACACAACCATTCGTACGCCAGATATTTGTTCTTTGTTGATGGAATTGAGCGATAATTAAGAAAACGCTAGCGTATGAATATTTTTGTTTATTTGCAATAAGACAAATTTAAACACGAAATAAAGTTCTAGAAATCTTAGTTTTAAATTTAAAAAATAAGAGAAACAATGAGCAAAGCACATCAAGTCTCTTTGGACAGTTTCTTTAAAAGTAATGAAACAACAGCAAAGCGCCGCAACTCAGACACGGACAGTGACAGCACACAAGAAAACGATGATAATGTACGGGAAGGATCTCTTTTAAAAAAAGCCAAGAAACATCGTTTGTTTAATAGAAAATACGATCAAGAATATTTAAAATATGGATTTGTTTCTTCCGGAGATGAAAACAGCCCAAAACCACTGTGTGTAATCTGTGGAGTTACACTTAGTAATGATGCCATGAAGCCATCAAAACTTCTTCGCCATCTGAATTCAGCACATCCCGCATACAAAGATAAGCCTATTGATTTTTTCAAAAGAAAGCGTGACGAAATAAAAGATCAACAGAAACAGATGTTAAAGACCACTAAAGTTAATGTTTCTGCATTGCGGGCATCTTGCTTGACTCCATTTGCTGTAAGTTTAGTCAAGTTTAATTTAATTAAACTTTCAGTAATTAGGCTTGCTACTTTTAGATAGGAGTAGGCCTAAGCCTTCTCGTGTAATAAAATTACTAGTTATTATTTATAAAAACTTGAACGCTTCCTTTAACTATAATAAATACATTCTGATATTTATTGTTATATTTAACAATGAATAACAAGAACATGTGTAATTACATATATTTGTAAAAGCAGTTTATTGATTTAGTCACTATTTCGCATTATTTCGCTCTTAGAATAATTTCAATAAAATATTAAGATAAAATATGGACTCATTCCTCTAATTTCCCTTTATCTTGGATTCGATTGTCAGATAAAATTTTGCATTTCTAACTGGTGGTCCGCCAACAACATCATAAATGCACAGCCGGTCCCTGCTTCTAAAAAGTTTAAGAACCCCTGCCCTAGATAGAGTTGGGGCTCTCACTAATCGTAATCAAATATTTATATAGCGCCACTCAAAAACAGAGGCACTCCCAACCTGGGCCAGTGTCTTCACTGGTAAAGAGAGGTTTTCAGGCGCTGGCAGAACTGGTCAAAAGAAATAGAGAAAAGATCGGTCCTGAGGGACTGAGGTAACTGGTTCCAGCTATTGAGACCAACAATAGCGAAACTCAGACTTGGTCCGTAGATGTGCGCACCCACGGGATAACCAAGTAACCATGGGCCGAGGACCGAAGGGAGGAACGACTGTGCAGAGAAGATACTGGGGTACAATAAGCCCTAAGATAATGAGGAGCAGAGCCAGCAAGACAGCTTCACATGAGGGAGCAGACCTTGAATTGGATGTGCTGGCGGATGGGGAGCCAGTGAAGGGAGTCATGGATAAAATAGGAGCTCTGGTCAAACTTTTCAATGCCCCTATGAGGCGGACGGCAGCGTTTAGGATGGCCTGAAGTTTAGATATATTTGTAGAGGAGAGACCAATGTAGACCACATTTCCATAATCAATCCTACGTCATGCAAGCTAGAGGCGGGCTTGAAAGGGAATTAATCTCAAGGGCATGGAAAGCAATATTTAAAGTAACTCTACAGTTTTCTTGGTAGATTGCATTCATTATTCTGCTTTAGTTTTAATCACAATCTCATTATTCTGTTTTAGGTTTTACACATAATCTAATTAACTCATTTTTAACATTTTCATAAGTAGGGCTGTCAAATTTTTAGAAAAATGTGGCCCGGGTGCCTGAGGTCATTTTCAGCGGGTATCCATGGCTGGTCTTAGAATAACCGGGATTTAAATAGATCGAGGTGCCAACTGCCGTCCGGGCAATGACTAACGTGAAAAAGCTTAAAATTTAACCCTACTTAACGTATTATGCTTCTTTGGTCCGGTTTCGGGTATTGATTTAAAGGCCCGGGCTTGACCCTTCAAACGGGGCCTGGGTATTTGGGGGCCCATTTCACTATTCTTAAGTGAAAGCTTAACTAAACTTTAATTTAAAAGATCTGTTCTATGTAAATGTTTAGGTACTTTACTTTCCTCGTGGAATGCAAGAATCCCAAGGCCTGCACCATATTGCTGCGTGGTGCCAGCAAGGAGATCTTGAGTGAAGTGGAGCGGAACCTTCAGGACGCAATGAGTGTCGCTCGTAACGTCATGGTTGATGGGAGACTGGTTCCAGGAGGAGGTGCTGTGGAAATGGCACTCGCACATGTTAGTAATCATTGCTATATGTCTACAGATAAAGATGCTTATTTTAAATCGCACTTTCAGTGTGTAGTATTTAGTAGAATCTCCCCTTTACTATTAAATCAAACTTGGATGCCATTGGTGTACATTGGTTTTGTTGCTTTGTTTGGCAGCTGAATGTAATATTATATTGCGGTTTGTTTGTGTTAGGCTTTGAGTGAGAAAGCAAAGCATCTGACTGGAGTGCAGCAACTACCTTATCGTTCTGTCTCTAAAGCACTGGAAGTCATTCCTCGCACACTCATCCAGAACTGTGGGGCTCAACCAATCCGTGTGCTGACTGCTCTCAGGGTTTGTACTCCCTTGTTGCCACGTTGTAATTTAAAAATGTTCAAAATAACACTGCTTTAAAGAAATATGATTAAAGAAATTCTTGATACAGAGGAAAGTGAGGTTCACAGGTGATATCATCAAGTAACCTGCTCTGATGGGCTGTTCAGACAAGGACCATTGTTTAGTCAGTCCATGAAAAACATTCTAATCTGTTGTGAGTGACTGAGTGGTCTGCGACTTTCTTGAAGAAGCGTTGTGTTTGATTACAATGAAAAAATGTGCAGAGATCGAGGTAACCACAGATGCAGATATGAAAAATCAATTGTTACTGGAATTGGCCATTTTTATTGGGAAAGGAATGATAGTAAATGATGATGACATTTGATTCAAGAATTTGTCTTCATCTGAATATGTTTATTACTGTGTTTGTGTATTAAAACTAAGTGGTTGATAATCAACAGAAATTTATCATTGCTTTTGTTGGATCAGCTGAGGAGTTGTGCTGATGTTATTGTAATTTGTTGTCAGGCGAAGCATGCAACGGAAGGCAACAACACGACCTGGGGTGTGGATGGTGACACTGGAAACTTGGTGGACATGAAGGAGTTTGGCATCTGGGAGCCATATTCAGTCAAGGCACAGGCATACAAGACTGCAATTGAGGTATGCACAATGCTGAACACTTTCTGAATTATAGAATTAATTGTCTTGATGCTCAGGTAATTGTCCTCCCACATTTTTGCCTTTTGTTTTAAGGTGCTTAATGGTAATTGCAAATTTATATAGCACCAAGTGTTTAAATGTGCCGGACCAAGAAGTCGGGATTTAATCCCACCAAAAAGACATGTTGAGTTTTCTGCTCCATTTGTCCCTGTAACAAACTCAGCTATTATTATTGTACTAAGTTTTACCACTCTATCGTATAGGAAGTGAAAGACAAACTATTTAAGAGGAAATACATCAATCAAAACACCAGTAATCTGTGAAATATTAATTGATCAGTTAAAATTCATTAACGCAAATTCATTAACGCAACACCAATTAATGAGCACAATTTTATGCCTTGTCTTTTTTGGTAGAAGCAATCTTAGGATTTCTTAGCTAGCAAAGGTTGTTCAGATGAAGGTCTTATTCCAAAGTCTTATTCTTACACATAGAGGAGAATGTCCAAAGGTATTCTGGTTTCTGGACTTACTATGGAGAGTGGTAAGTCCAGTGAAGGTAGTTGAGCTGTGTAGATGCACCAATGATCCCAAAGTAGCTTTAACAAGAAAGAGTCCAGTCCTGGAGTAAATTGTTTGATGTGTAGCTTACAGTATGAAGTGTACAGATAATAATCTGTAGAACGTCTATACCAGTGGCGGCGCCAGGATTTCAGGTTTGGGGGGCTAAAGCTCCAAGCCCTTCCCTTTCTCCCTGCCTTACTGGCATTGGCAGTGATTTCGCACTTTATTTGGGGGGCTGAGCTGCAGTTAGGGGCCAAGCCCCTCTACCCCCTGGCACCGCCACTGGTCTATACATTGAGATATACACAGGTCGATAACTTGGAAGCATCAAAGCAGAAATATGATCAAACGTTACATTCAGATATCCAAAATTCTGTGTATTCCTTATTTCAAATGCATACATACAAATATACATACAGGCGTGCATAGTGCATACATACATAGTATTACATACACATCAAAAGATTTCCTCCAGATAAGTTTTGTTTGCTGTCTGTTGTTTCAGACGGCCTGTTTGTTGTTGCGAATTGATGACATTGTGTCTGGATCGAAGAAGAAGACGGGCGGAGAGGGAGGAGGTGCTGCTCCAAGGAACGAAGTGGAAGAACCTGCAGCTGGAAGAGAAGATTAAGCAGATTCCGATTAAGCAGAAGGCCCGACGAGTCTTGTTTGTCTAGATGTTGTTTGGACTCCTTAAGCGTTTTTTATTGAAGTACATTTTTGGAAATTGTGGTACTCTGTTTCAATCAGAAATCAAATCACTTGGCATGAATAGTAATAAAAAGATTGGAAATACTGGATTGTGGTTTGTTAATGTAGATGGTTGTTCTGTAAATGGAAGTATTCCATCGGCAGTGGATTCTCATTGCTCAATCGAATGAAGTGGTGTCTGCTCTAATCTTTCTGTTGCTAGTAAACTTTACTTGCCATCAGACACCGTGAAAAGAACACTTGGGTCACATTAGGTGATCTCTTACTTTAGATGCTTTAATGATGAGCTACATTGATTTCCGGGTCACTTTTAATATTTACACTCTCTTCATTATAGGGTTAAATTGCTCATCCAGAGGTGATGGATCTCCAAAGCCTTCCTGATCTAATATCTTGTGAATCTATAACTATTGCTATTCAAATAAACCGTAACATGCATGAAACACTGCATATCTTAAATTTTTAAAAGTAAATACATTTACTGGTTTTTGTGTTGTTTTATCTGCTTAATATCTGGAGCTTTGAACACTAGAGGACACCATGAAATGAGCCATCGGTCACTTTATAGGCGAATCTCCGTGTTGGATAATGACCTTTTGAGTGGGTGACGGATCTCTGTTCAGGTGCTGGATCTTAAACAACTGCCAATGACATGTCACGAACTATAGCATGCTTTCTTGTCTGCTCTAGCCTTGTCTTTAGCAAATTGCTTTTTGTAGGAATGTTTAACTCGACAGACGTCCAAACTTCCTAGATTTTGTGGTGCTGTGTGTGCCTCCTTGCACTTTGGGCAGTCATTGCTTAGTGCCGTTGGTGTTTTGTCATATGATCATGTGTGTGCACTTTGGAAGGAGGGCGATATCAAATGCAGATTATGTATCAACCATCAGGGTGGCCACAACTCTGGAAAACAGGAAAACTCAGGGAATTTCATAACTCGGGAAAACTCAGGGAATTCCTCCAGCACTCAGGGAATTTGTTCAAATCAATTATTCAACGCATGTTTTGGGCATGATTTCTTTGTGTAAGAGATTAGGAGGTCTACAATTGTATAGGAGCAGAATGTGAGAATGCAGACTTTGCAAGTCTTCACAAGTCATGGCAAGTCATCTGTTACAGATATGGCAAAAATGCAGTATTCTACACTTTGAAAATTAGCACAGACAGAGATTAATCCTTCATTTGAGAATTTCAGCACACCTACCACCAGAATCAAATTCTACTTCAAGTGTCTAGACACTGAATATGCAGACATTTGGTGGGTCATCAAATTGATTCCAGTGTTGTCACATGGCAGAGTGGCAGTAGAGAGTGGCTTCAATGTGAATGGTGACATGCTGGTAGAAAGTCTTGATGAAACATCTCTAGTTGCTTAGCAAATGGTTTTTGATTCCATCAACAATGCTGGCGGTGTCATGGAAGTAGCTATTGACAAAGTAATGCTACAAAGTTCTACAATATGTACGTGGTACTAGATCTCGATAGGAAGAATTAGTACCTGCAAGTAAAGCCACAAAGGCGAGAGATGATGCAAAATCTGCTTCGAAGAGGAAAATGGCTGCTAAAATCAAAGCAAAGAAAGCAGGTAGTGCTGTGTTAAGCTTTGAGCATGGGATGAAGGAGTTAAAGAAACTGAACTAGTCTACATTGGGGCAAAGTAGTTTCAATTAGGTGCATTCACAGTGCGTATTATTCATTCGGTGGTTTATATAGCGCCTCTTCAAGGGGTCTACTCAGAGGTGCTCCCAACTCCAGCCATTGGTATTAAGTTTCTGACTTACACTCTAGTGATTGCATTTGCATCTGTAAAGGTGCGTGAACATAGTAATGTTTCGATATTTTTGTTTTTACTAATTGATCTGAACTATTATGAGGAAAACAATATAAAAAAGAGGAAATGTGCGGCTATAAGGGGAGGAGGCCACTCAAAATATTTAACTGTTAATCTCTAGGCCTATATATAATAGGAAAGTGATTAAAATATGCTCTGGAAAATTCAAAAAATGACTCTGGAAAACCTGGAAAACTCCAGGGGAATTTTGAAATCATATTTTTGTGGCCACCCTGACCATAACCTTGTCAACGTGTACTCGGTGAACTGAATTGGCTTCAAGAATTCAATATAGGGTTTATCTTGCTCACCAGTAACTTATAGAAATCTTAACACAAGTGCTCCTACCCAATTTCAACTACTAGTCTCTCATCATGTCCCTCCTTGCAACTTGTGATTGTGGCTCTTGTACGTCTGAACTAGGATGTGAAACTGCGATAGATATATAAGGGGTCGTCCATTTAGTACGTACGCAAAATTCCGGGGAAAATTGACCCCCACCCCTCCCCCTACTTGGCTCTATTAATTGCCTGATCACTGAACTGTGACTCATTTGAAGGAAGGCCAATATAGACAGTATTATCAAGGTTTACCCCCCTTCCTATGCGTACGCAAGCATACACAATCAGACGCATTTGGGTTACCCCTCCTCCCCTCAATGCGTACGTACTAAATGGATGACCCATAACCATATTTCCTCTGGTGTTTGCGTAACGTTTTCTCTTGTTCAGATTTGCTGGCCATGCATTACAATTTTTTTAATAATATTAATAATTAGAACTGGGCATTTAACACATTATTAATGCATTAATTAATTAACGTGATTACATTTTTAACGCAGTTAACGCTATTGTCACTGCGCCCAATTATTTTTAATAAATGTGATAAAACCACTATTACAAAGCAAAAACTTTAACTGTAAACTTTAAAGTAAAAACTAATAGTAGAAACACATAGTAAAAGCATGTTTGCTTTTTTTATTGACTGCAAGCATTTATATAGCGTATATTCAGCGTAACTACTCGAGAGTCGGTAAGAGTAGTTCCACTTAATATCTATTGTGACATGCGATTAAAAATTAATCGCGTTATTAAAAATTTTAATCGTGCAATGAATTTTGATTAAAATTTTTAATCGTTGCCTACCCTATTAATAATAAATACTTTTAGTAACAACGGCAATAATACATTATAATATCGCACAACATTGTCCAAATAGGCTACAACAGGGTGAAAGCGGCTCTAATGTCATAGAGAGAAAGTAGAGTGACATGGCCACGATCAACCTGTCAAAAATAATGACTGGGATCAGACGTGGCCAGAGCAAAGTCCAAGCTGCACAAACTATAAAGCGGACTCTGACATAGAATAGCTCAACACAAGCTCTGCAGTAAAAGAAAATGATGCATTTCAGATGGAACGTCTGGAATTGGATATCATAATTGTTACACTAATGTTTCAATCATTTAATGTTTAACTTTACATATGGATTTGTGAGTTGTGCAGTATTGCTCCATAAAAACAGTTGGCAGTTTATGCTTGCTTTTAACAAATTGCATTGTTATAAAAGAAGATGTTGCAATGTCTTGAGTATAAATTGTTGAGTCTGCAGACTGGTTTAAACCAACGAATTTGCTGTATGGTATGTCTTTCTACTGTCTGAATGAAGGAAGATGAAGCTGGTGGATGGATGGTGCAATAAGCATCTGTTCTTCAGGACGAAATAAGCTTCTAACTTTTCTGTCTGGTTTTACGGTGGCACTTTGACCCATTTCCGGTTGCACTGGTTCTTGAAAGCAGGAGCGTGAATTGCCTGGTGCTTTGTTGGGGGCTGTGCTGTCTACGACTGGTGCTGGCTGTCCAACATCTGTTCTGATCCTGTTGGCTGATGTTACAACATTTCCTGGGCTGGTGATGTGTGCAGACAATGGAAAGTTGTTTCTGTAAGAGAAACACAGAAACAATTTTAGTAACATTGTTAAACGAATATTTATATAAGCACTTCAACATTTTCTTACAAGGCAAATTTTAAGAGCCATTTTATTTCTCATTGAATCGTGCTTGTAAATTATTTAATAATAATAATAATAATAGTAATAGACCTGCAATAGCATAACTGTAAGAATGCTGATGGCATCAGTAGATGGTCACTAAACAAGCAAAACGTCATGTAAGCAGGCCCGCCGACAGAAATTCCGGGCCCCTAGGCAGAGCAGTCACAGGCCCCTAACTTTTTTTGAACAAACTGAATTTTTTTCTTACTTCCACACAAAAATTTCTGATGACTTTTTTTTTTTTTTTTTTGCTTTTCCGTGAAATTGTCAGAAGGAAAATTGTCACAAGCCGCATTTTCCGCCCTCCCGGGCCCCCTCGTTACGTGTTACGTTCTATTTTATAAGGCTTAACATCATAAACTTTGTATATACATCATAAACTTTGTATATCTTATTATAATATATATCATAAGTTGATTGCGGGCCCGGCCCGGGCCCCTAAAAGTCGCCGGGCCCCTGGGCATTTGCCCCCCCTGCCTCCCCCTCTCGGCGGGCCTGCATGTAAGTCAAACATAATTTTATATATATACACTGTGCCCCATAAAAAAACACACCAAAAACTTAACAAAAATCTTCTATAAAACTAAGCCAATTGTAATAAAAGTTTGTACGTTGTTTCTTAAATAATTTTGCCACAAAATATTTCACATTTTACTTACTCACAGAAGTGGTTGCTGTTAGAGGCAGTGACGCAGACTAGGCGACTAGGCGTGTTTGGAAACATATAAACAGAGATTAGTAACTTAGAGTTAAAATGGTTTTCAGCAGCGAAGATAAAATTTTTATTAAGAATTTAGTATTGTTGAAGGGTTACAGTAGTCGTCGGTTGATAAAAGAGTTCCCGCAGAAGGGTTGGAATAAAAATGGCCTCGATGTACTGCTGCGAAAGATTCGAAAAACGGCCAGCGTGGATCGTCAGCCCGGCAGCGGACGACCACGTTCGGTGCGCACACCAGAGAACATTGATGCAGTAAACGATCTTGTGCTAAGCCAGGAGGGCGCACCACAAACTCACAGAACAACTCGCCAGATTCAAAGAGAAATTGGAATGAGTAAGGGAACAGTGTATAGAGTGATACATGATGACCTTCAGCTGAAGTGTCTGAAAAACGCCGTGCCCAACTGTTATCAACATGCAACACAGATTCACGCCTGGAACGATGCAAGCAACTTCTTAGGAAGTTTCCCGAGCATATAGTCCCTTTCATCTGGTTTAGTGACGAGAAGCTGTTTACAGTGGCGCCTCCAATCAACGCTCAGAACGATCGTCTCTACGTATCCACGACAACACTGAAGCGCAACGTTGACGCCAATCGCCTACTGCGGACCCGCCCGACTTTCAGCCGCTCACTGATGGTCTCCGTCGCCGTCTCGAAGCTCGGGTGCACGGAATTGTTCTTCGTGGAACCCTGGGGTGAAGGTCAACGGCGAATATTACAGGAATATCCTGTTGATGGAGCAGATGTTGCCAGCGATCAGAGGGATGTCAAGCGACTTATTCATTCTCCAGCAGGACAGCGCCCCAGCACATCGCGCAAAGGACACCATTGCGTTGCTGCGACGTGAAACACCAAGCTTCATTGGACTGGAACTCTGGCCAGCAAACTCACCAGACCTCAATCCCGTTGACTACAGAATTTGGGGTCTAATACAGGAACGCGTCTACCAGACAGCAATACGGGACATCGACGAGTTGAAGGAGCGCCTCATCGTTGTGTGGGCACAGTTGAAGCAGAGTCTCATTGACAAAGCTATTGAACAGTGGCGGCCAAGGCTGAGAGCCTGCGTTCAAGCGAAGAGACATCACTTCGAACATCTTCTTAAATGAAACATTACTTTTTCTTATTTAACATTAGACTTACATGCGTTTCATGACAAAGTTTTTGGTGTGTTTTTTTATGGGGCACAGTGTATATGTATATGTGTATATATATATATACACTGGTAGGCTATTTATATTCACTAGTACATTATACACCGATGTATGTAGGTAATGAATGTAGTACACTGGCAAGAGTAGGCAGGTGTAGCCCAGTTACTACATTGGTTAGAGTGTAGGCCACTTCTGTGTAGGACAGCGAGCGGATCGCCGTTTGCTTCCCGAAGGTGGCTTCATTCTGAGATTTAAATCTCGGGATAGTACAGTCTGTTCATGGGACCTTAAATGGCGTGGTGCCTATTCAAACAGGCAGCGGTGGTAAAAGGATCGCGCTCGATTAATTCATTGACAAATGAGAAGGGCCGTGGCCATATGGTCGCTATATAAAATCAAATATTTTTACATTTCTCACTGTCACAAAATTACCTTGATTTGTGAGGCCTTACCAGAAGACTGGACATTTTGGTGTGAAGGGGTGCTATATATATCAATGGCACTCCTGACTTCAGTACGGCCAAAAAGTACAGTTTTGAGTCTGATGAAAAACGCTTCAGTAAGAGTCCGGGAAGCAGGTGCAGCTCGTTCCAGACCACCCGACCCACCACGGAAAAACTCGGTTCTGCATAGTTGCAGTTACAGCAAATGGGACTAGAAGCATCCCTTCTCTGTGAAGCAGAGGAGCAGTGGCCTTGAATACCCAAAGTGGGGCAACAAAGCTCTCGCAGGTAGTCTAAAGTGAGGCCCAGTTGACATCGCCACACCAGGGCAGCAAAGCTGTATTCAATGTGCTGCCAGGTAGGGAACCAGTTCAGAAGCTTCTGCTGCTCCAGCTGGAGACATGACCAAATTTTGGAATTTGCCCAACAAGACGAGCTGCAGAGCACAAGACCCAGTCCAGGCATGCTATTCTAGTAACTCACTAATGCTTTTGCCTTTTCTCTGCATACAAGGTTCAGGTCCTAGCAATTCATGTAAACCTAACAATTCATTGTCAATGCAACATGTAAGGCTGACTTGAATTGCATTACGACAAATGCAGTTCAAGTGCTTCGTCTGAAATCTTTCAGCTCTCTGAGCCCTACAGTATGTACCAGTATGCATAATATATGTGTGCACTGACATTGCAAACACCATGGAACCAAACAAGGTACTGACTACTGAAACATAACTGCGTAAAAAAAATTAAAATGTGTGAAGAAGTTTCTATAAGTGATTTTGGCAGAGGTTGGAGGATTGTTCCAAAAGAATGAAGCCAACTGCATCTGCTGAAACCTAATCTTAGTTTTTAACATCCTTTGATTTTGTCCTGGTCTTTGTAGTTTTCAGACAAGTTGGACCAAAACTTAAATGCTTTTGACTTTTTAAATGCTTTTCCACCCCTTCTGGGGTGGAGATCAAGGCTTTCAGAAGGTCCTAGCATCTCCTCCAATCATAGATGCACTTAGTAAAATTCTGACTTCTCAGCAACTTACAAATGCTCTTTGCCAGCATTACACAAAATAAGAAAGTATCATAAAGCATTGGCAACCTTTCGTTAATGCTTGAAAAAGGATGAGATCTTTGTTGGCTTCTTAAAGCGCTTTCAACATATTGAGACTGATTCAACGTGGATGTCAAACCAATTCTTCGAGGAAGTCCGCAGTTGATACACTGGAAATCAGGACCATATCTGAAAACGAGACTTAAACTTGTAGAAATTAATGCAAGAACTTACATAGAAAGTAGTTAAGTACAATTAGAGCAACTGAAGCATCTAAATTTATACCAAAAAACAACATAACTCTTAGAATTATGTAAATAAATCTGATCTCGTATAATTATCAGAAAACGTAAAGTACGCAGGTTAAGTAAGATGTGATGTCGACGTCAGTCATTTGCCGATTAACATTAACAGTTTAAATGTATTGTGAATAAAATGATGACCTCTGAAGTGAAATAATTTAACATTCCTACATGCTAGCAACAACTAGCCGTATCTACATGGTAACAATGATAGAATTCATCTTAAAGCTCTTAACTTTATTTGTTCACTGTTCCCATTTCTGTATTACAGACAAGTCCCACTTACTCTGGCCACCAAGAACACGCCATGACTTGTATGTCTGTATTGCACTAACTGCCTGTTTCTTTACCCTTAGCACTGCAGTAACTCTTGTCCATACTTTCTTTTGATTGGCATGCTGCCATCTACGTGAGCCTAGCAGTGTCACTTTAGTTGATATTGTGTCTTCCCATTGTCTACTGCGAGGACTGTGTCACTCTTTCTCAGGTTTGGCTGGCTGTGGCAGATCACTATGCATGAAGACCGGGAGAGACACGTCACACCTGGCTTTCCATACACACACACACAGGCAGCATGACAATGAATGGACCTGGATAAGTCAAATTCTGACTTCTCATCAACTTTAACAAACGCTCTTTGCCAGCATCTTCTTCTGACTGAGGAAATTACATCTGTCAACACTTGAAAAACCATTTCTTTTGCTCAAACTGGAGAGAATGCTAGAATTATTCTCTGGGATTGTAACAGGCCTTAACATCTGAAGCCACAAACCAAAATGCCGAAGTCAAACACATCACAAGGCGACATGCATCACAAGGCCAAGACCAGGCACATCACAAGGCCAAGACCAGGCACTGATCACAAGGCCATACACAAGGTTACTGCCAGACACATCAGAAGGCCATTGTTTGATTGTTTGGATTGGCATTAGTATATCCCCAGTAGCACCATTATACATCATGTAGTTAGAAGATGTGAAGTTAAGTGGACTGCATGAGTTGAGCAACCAAGGCAAGAGATGCTTCAGTTGCGGAAATTGTACAAGTAGATTGAAAGTTACCTGTTTTCATTCCTGCTACTGAAGTCCATGATATTATGACCTTGAGAGGCTTCCAATCTCAACTGCCATATCTCGGGCATGGCTGCTCGACCTACACAACCAACCCACAAACATCTCTTACTCTATCAACAGTGCACTTGTTGACATCACACGATTAGTTACAGTTTATTTCTGCATTATACTTTATTGGTGCATAATTATATAATTTATATACTTCAACTTCAAGTTATTATTATATGAAGGTGCAAATACTTATGTATAATAATTCATGTTTACACGTCACCCCTATAATTATATGAACGTTCATATAAAAATTAGAGATATTTATATTAAACAACATATAAATTACATTATGTACAGGCCTATATAATGTAATATATGAATTACACCTTTGTGAATACTTAAAATGTGCAATATTAAGTGTCCTTTCTAGCTATAGTCTGACCAGCCACACAAAACAATCTGCAATTAAGCATAGGATCCTGCTCACTTGAAATCAGGGATTGTACAGATAATGACATCATTGCCTGATGATGGCACGTGCAGTACGGCAGAGTGACGTTCTCACGATCCATTCGACCATAATATGGCATCTCATACTCGCCAAACATCTAAAACAGGAGAAACGCAGCTCTGCATATGGCAGCTGAAATGACGCAGTTCAAGATGACTCATCACAGACGTGTAGTAACTTGTACCAAAGTCAGTCGACTGACTTCCGTAAATATCGTTAATCGCATCTGAACTTTTGCAGTTTTGCTTGAGAGAAAAAATGACAAATTGATCCATCCTAATAATATGCATTGCTAGTTCCAGCAAACCTCAGCTTTGTTGTGATTTCAAGTGCATGCATTATTGTATTGAATTCAGATGAGTTGGAATTTTGAGATTCTTGCTGGCAGTAACAGACTGAGACATAGGAAACCCCTTCCAATACCAACACTGAACTGAAATGACCTCTACTCACTTGGACCACGTTTTCTTCATTGTTCTTCTGTTCTTCGTCTGTTTTCTTCTGAAGCTCGGCCGTTCTCTGCAGCAAATCATTAAGAAAACATAATACAAGCAGTTCAATGCACAACTGGTGGTTAGCTAAATAATGTTGGACTTTGGTTAATGAAATATCTTGGGCTTAATTATAATGACACTGGTTGCAAGGCTTATGATCCATTCCAAAGAAACAAAGACATTGATTGCTTTCTTCTTCAACAGTGATGAAGTGACAACATAAGTGACAGAAACTGCCATTGGTTTTCTATTCCACAAAGTGTGCAAACCTCAACCACGACATTACCAGCTAATTTTGTTAGAATATAAGATGATTTCTAATTTTACTACATGCCTCTGTCAACATTAATTGTCAGGGACTTTTGTTCTGGAGTTGTTTGCTCTAGACGTTGATGGACCAAGACCAATCGAATACAGGTGTCATGTCTTCATAATGAATTGTGCATTTCAAATGAGCACCAGCAAGCAGTGTTTCCGTTAACGCCCAAATGGCCGTTTTTACGTTCGTAAAAAACGTCCAAAACGTCAAAATTTGTCAGGTTAATAACCGAAAGCAATGAGCTACGTCCAAAAAATTCCTGGTCAGGGCGTAAATACGTCCTCTTTTTGGACTCTAACGGAAACACTGCCAGCAGGATTCAAAATACAGATGCACAAGTGTAGAGCAAACAGTTTAGCAATCTGAAACTTTGCCCCTCAATACACAAAAGAAATTCAGTTGATTTATGTTGATACTGTTAGGTTTACTAATATACTTTGAGTGCCAGTGGCGTAAAGAAGGGGGGGTTCGAGGGGGCAGCTACCCCTGGGTGCAGCTCCAGGCGTGTCGCAAAATTAGCTTTCAGTGGTACACAGTACTATGACAAGAACGATTAAAAGTCAACAAGAAAATTAAAAGGGGGCGCAGTCATCAACCCTTGCCCCTGGGCGCTGAAACCCTTCGTTACGCCACTGTTGACTGCCTCTGATTTATTTTGCTCTTTGAGTGGTGCTATTTTTGTTTGTCATTCTTGAAATATCTTAATCTGTTTATGACTTCAGCTTTGTTAGAATTTTATCAAAATACCAGCAACTCATATAAATGCAATAATAGAACTGATGGGAGCAGATTTAACGAAGCAGACCTTAGCTGCACGATACAAGAGTCGCTCTTCAGAGAAGCACGGAATTCCTCCGTTGCTCCGACCCTCGTACTTGTTAACAAACTGAGGATAGGATCGAAGGAAGTTCTTTCGCAGAATCCCTTGGTCTGGACTAATATAATAGACCTGAATAAATATATTAGGAAATTTTAAAACCAACATAATATATATGGAAACTTGGCATGTAAACAAATTACAATTGTAATTGTAATTGCAGATTTATATAGCTCCACTTTAAGGGAAACTTGTCAGAGGTGCACCCGACGATGAATAGTTTCTAAGAGCTTACAAAACATGGGAAGTGAAATGCCAAGGAAATCACGTTGCAGCTTGCTACTCCAGAGAGATGGAGCGACCACAGCACAGTGTAGATGCTGGGCCATGCAAGCTATAAGAACGGTGGGGCAACCAGGTCACTTTGCAGAGCAGAGGGCAAACAACTGTGGTCCAGGATGTATGAGACTAGTAGCCAAGTAGCTCCTCATGATAAAGGGAAAGTCTGTTAATAATACTCTATGAGGCAGAAAAGAGTTAGGCCTGCACAAATGACGTAGCCATAGTCTTGGCATTTTGTATGAGGTTCATGACTACTGAAGATAACACCAAACGATGGAAATCCTAATAAAAGTCGTGGACGGAAGCATTTATGCAAGGACTTCAGGAAAACATACAGTCTGAAACAAAGAACATGTAATGGCACAGTTGATCACAACGTCGCTCAGCAAATGCTCCGTTTTTTATTGAAGGATCTTATCGTAATCTCCAAACTTCTAAAGCGCCACTCAAAAGCCAAGCACAGGGAACCAGCTTATTCATGAGTGCTGCATCAAGTCAGAGGGGTTTTCCGAAGAGTAGTCAGAAAGAGGTCCAAGTTCGGTTTCCACGAAGGGCAGGTGGCAATTACTGTGACTTCGGGAGCGAGATCTTTCCAGAGTAGTGGTGCAGCATTGGATATGGCTCGGTTGGAGAAGTGGAGATGAGTAGTGACTGGGGATCGAGAAAGACAGAGAGGAGGCTGATTTGGGTGGATTCAAGGTTGAGGAAGAGGAAATTGCAGTAATCGAGCTTTGAGTGGACAATGAAGGTAGCAGTGGTGGAGGCAGTTTTAAAGTCGAGCATGACCAGTGCAACTGATGCACCTGGCAATCTTAGACCATCTCACCTACAGTTTACACATAAAATGCACTAGGATTTAAACCCTTTTACATTCATCCTTATGCTGTGAAGGTTTACATTAAAAGTGACAATAACCAGAGTCACCTGAATGGTTTAATGTATTGTTGTCAGCTAACCTGCTTTCCTGATGGTCGTAAACCAGAATTCAACTCCAGTGAACTGATGGCAGGCAACTCCTGAAAGAAGACATGTCTGGTAAATGGAAATGTTTAGATACGATACTTAAAAGACGTAGACTAAAGGAATTAACTGAGAAAGATAGAACTACAAGAGACCCTAGTCCCAACCACCAATCAATGTTTTCCCTGGGGATTCATATGTCATATGCCTTGCCATGTCCTTCGTCAATTGGCAGTGCAGC
This sequence comes from Aporrectodea caliginosa, assembly GCA_020284085.1. Classification (NCBI taxonomy): domain Eukaryota; kingdom Metazoa; phylum Annelida; class Clitellata; order Crassiclitellata; family Lumbricidae; genus Aporrectodea; species Aporrectodea caliginosa. The sequence continues at coordinate 768,113 of JACEVL010000039.1, forward strand.
AAATCTGCCAGTAAATTGTCCTGACTGCTTGAAGTTGTCCTACTATGCATGTTGTAACTCTCCTTTGTTGTTTTACAGTTAGACAATAAAAATATTTACATCAGTTATTCTGATTTCTGTATGTATTGAGCACCCATATCTATCGCAAAGTACCAATCAGTGCTGGTACAAGCCTACGTGAAGGACTGGCTCAAGGTCTCTGCATGGCAACAGTCTCTAAGGGGGCTTGAAACCCTACACTCTGCTTTACAAGGTGGGTTCTCAAACTAATTAGCTACCATGTCGTAACAATGTTTTATCACTTGCAATGTGGTCTGCCTGATTTCTCTGAGGAGCTTCAGATCCTGATATTAAAACTATATCTAGGCAATGTGATGAAAACATTTCATGCTGTTTCATGCATTTCCCTACTGCAAGATCACAAAGACTCTTTAGATAACTGATTTGAAGCAGTTCATTACGTACATATAATTAATTGAAACATGTTGCATCACTTCTGCTCTTTTTACAGAATCCACTACAGAATATGCTAACATTGATGTTGTCTGAATTACATTTTCATGGGATGTTGGACGATGATGACCAGCGAGTTGGTCAGTCACTTGATTCAGCTCCTCAGAATCCTCATTACGTCTTAGAGGTAACGATGAATTCTGATGAATTCTAGCCTTCTTTGTCTTCCTCTTACGGTGACGAGATCGAGATTTGGTTGGACTGTATTCTGGTTCCGATTCGCTGTCACTATCACTCGAACTACTACAACCAAAAGCACCAGCAACAGTACATCCAACAACAGTCAATCATTCATTATCAGTCATTTCTACCTTTGGCATGATAAGCCTCTATAAAGTTCCCTAAAGGCGCTATATAAACAGCCAGTTAATACACACATATAAACTCCAACTTTAAATAGCATCACTTAAAAACTAAGCACAGGGAACCAGTTTAGTCACGACCATGCCAAATGTACGAATGACCTATTACAGTCTAATGACTTCCCTATAGCAATAATATCATGAATTCGTGATCAATAAAAAATAAAATATGATGTTTCATGAGTGACAACTGCGATGAGGATACTTCAAAACTGGCCACATGACCTTCTGCAGAGATAGATATACGTTGTACAGTGTACACGTTCATTAAATCAGATATTCCTCTGCACTGGGGGGCCATCCATTTAGTATGCACACACACAGAAGTGGGAGGGGTTACCCAAATGCCGGGTGCGGCGTAGAAGGGGGTTGTCTATATCTTGTCTATATTCTGTGCGTTGAGTTCCGGCAGTTTGGCCGCCTGCGCTATTCAGTCAGTATATAGACCTTTCTATAGGATTGGGGGGGTGAGTATCAAGCGTATCAAGTACGTACGCAGATGGGGGGTGTTAAAAGTACACATGTGTATGGGATCCCCAGATTTTTCCGTAGGTACTAAATGGATGGCCCCCAACCAGGAAGCTGTACAAGAGAATCCACTCATTCCCTGGCACTTAAGTCAAATCAAGGCTACAAGAGCCACTAGGTTGCACCTGTGTCAGTTTCAGTGAGTGTAAGGGAAACAAGTCTCCATCTGATCTCTTAAAACTTTGTTCCATTTAGGCTGACCTAGAATTCGTTTTGCAATCTGAAAGCTGACTACTGACAACTATGGGCTGTTGGCCAACAGAGAGTTATGTAATCAACCAGATTAAAATATATTTCTCAGTCATTGAAGCAGAAGATAAAAATATGAGAAAAATAAGAAGAACTCAGAAACTGCTCTGCGACTGACTCTGATTCTTTCAGTTGTTGGACGAGAGACAGCCTCTTCATCAGCTGAAGACAATCGTCAAACGAGTCATTGTCTTTGAATTCAGACGGTACCAAACGGCAGCTCAGACGACTACGTGAACTCAAGACGACATCATAATTCTTTCTCTCTTCAGCTTTTGACAGGAGCGACAAACCTGATTGAAGAAAGAGAACAAAACATGACAAAGCCACAAAACTACCGGACTTTCTCTGGCAATATTTATCCAGAGAACTGTCAACTTCAGTCAGTGGCATAACGAGGGGGCAGACGGGGCAACCGCTCCCTAGCGCAGCACAAGGGGGTGTAAAATTAGCTTTCAGTAGTACACAATACTATGACAAGAATGATTAAAAGTCAATAAGAAAATTAAAAAGGGCACAGTCATCAACTCTTGCCCCTGGGCACTGAAACCCTTTGTTCTGACTGCAACAAAACCAAAACAATAATACTCTTACGGAAATGTTGCTCTGACAGAGTTTATAAGCAGTGATGTTTTACTCTTTCAAATTATATTTCTGAGATATTTCTCCAAAGTGAACATCACAAAAATCTTACATTTTCTAGAGATGTCTCAAGATACAGACAATTGAAACTCTCTAAAGTGGCCAAAACTCTAGTAAAACAAATTCTAAAATATTTTTGCAGGTATTATGTACAGGACTTTGTTTCAGCAAACTTTCTCAGCAACATTGAAAACCAAATCAGGGAGACCAGTTGTTCCTCGTGTGCTCAATTATATCGTACTGAAAACAGAAACCCAGTTATTGGGTCAGTTACAATGCCAAATTTAATTCCAACCCAACACAAGCAAAGTGATGCTAAGATGGAAAGGATTAGTAGATAATGGCAAACATAGGATATGTTGTTATGTGAGTAATTATTGTAGCATATTTCTTTGTATTGAATGTTGTGCTGTCCAACTGATTTGTTTAACAGAGCAGGAGGTTTACATGTTGTGTAGTCAGTCTAGATGTCTTCCACTTCTTCGGGGGATAATCCCCCAAATGGGTCCCATAACAGGCAGGGTTTGTAGAATATAGGCATACAGTCCCAAGGGCCAAACTCCAATCCATGGGTTTCTGTATTACCCTGGATAAATTTTGGGGAGTTCATTCCCAGGTGGTTGCGATTACAATCTGAATTTCTGAAAGAGTTGTAAATCTCTAACCGCTTGTGTCTCCAGTCGATGATCTTTGTGTTTTATCTCTGTTCCAATTGAAAATGCTGACGTCTTTTGGAATTGAGTTTTGTAGCAGATACTGTTCCATAAGATACTTCAACATTTCATGCAGGGACTGCAACTCAAGTCTATGAATTAAAATCAGAACAACAGCAAGTCAGGCAGAATAATGATACAGAACAAAAAACACACAGAATTAAGTAACAGTTGATATGTGTTGTAAGAAGTAAGTAAGTATGTCCTTTACTGAACCGCCTGCAAACGCACTGTGGGAACATCGGATAAGAACAATTTGTTAAATCACAAAATAGCATAATCAACACTGTCCTGGTGAATGCTACTTTATAGCTCTATCCTTTTACATACTCTGCATTCTCCTGTGTATTCCGATATTCGAGCGCTACATCACAGAAGATCCTTCCAATTTCTTCAAAATCCTGAATGTTAAAATGCCTCCTTTCACCTCTGAAGAAAAACAAAACCAGTCCATTGTTATGAAACAACCAAATATGAAGTAAGGTACATCTTCACATATCAAGTGCCAATCTTTAACTGGGCAGTGCATTGGCCTAATGAAATACAACATAAGACATGATGTACTGTTGTACTGCAAAATAGAAGCAGTGCTACACAGATCCCCACCCACCCCTCTCACCCATGGGCTGCAGAATGCAATGAATTGGCTCAAGAAATAATATTTTGAAGAAATATAGAACTCTCGTATGCATTCTGTGGAACATCAACTATCAATAAACTAAGATAAGTATTATCCTATAATTGTGGACTGTGAGTCAGTAGAGCATGTCTCACTAAAACAGCTGAGCACAATTAGTGACTCACTGGCAGATAGCTGTGCCACAGAAAGTTGCTTCCATAGTGTAGCTGTTTCTGATGTTAAGCTGGCGATACATGACCACACGTCCCGTCGACTCTTTGCACCGGCTTATATGAAACTTACATCCGGGATAGGAGAATCGGTCAGGTGACTGAAAATAAATAAATATGAAAACAACTTACCAACAAAGAATCACATTTTCATCAGAAAATCAATCAACAACAGATTCAGTTCTCTTCTGAAAGGAAGAAGGCTTAAACAATAGCCTGAAGAAATAATAATTGAATCATCCCAGCTGCTGTTACTGCTAGTCATCCTGGAATCCTTGGTCTTTGAATTCAATATATTTGTGGCAATTATTGTAAATGCAATTATTATTATATTACTTATATAGCACTACTAACCTAATGACTGCCATTATAATAATGTGCAAATCATCAGTCGACGACTGTGTCAAAGTGAGGTCAAAGTTAAAATCAGAATCCATTAGAATAGCCAAGTTGATGTCTGCTATCTCAAAGGAAGCAGAAGTCAGACTATGGTGAAGGGGGTAAGCAAATGCCGGTAGAACAACCCCATGAGTCAAGTTTAGACCTGAGTGATGTTAAAAAACTGAATGAATACGCAGAACTGGGCAGTGAATTAAAGAACGTTTGGACCAGCATGGGCCAAAAATATCCAAGAGCCCAACACTGTCCTGGTGCATGCTGCTCTAAGGTAAACAAAGAAGCATTGTCTGATTTAAATTTTATACCTAGATTTCAAATTAGATTCTTTGCTTGATTGGCAACCAGGACAATGAATGCAATGTAAGTGTGCAATATGGCGATATTTAGATACTTTTCCTGTGGCTCTAGTTATGGAATTCTGAACCTTTGTATTGTCTGTAAATCTCTCTTAGAGATACAAATGTAAGGTGAATTACAGTTCAAGTCTAGACACCCCTTTGGCACATAATGTTAGTGAAATCAATGTAGGGCCTAGTTTGAGGCATGTGTGAGATTCAGTTCAGTGACTATCCTGTAGGAGAGACATGCACTTTCCCTTCAGAAGACACTCTTCTGAAGAATTTAGCTCTGGTCTGAATGGTCTTCTGGTTATATTACAAACTAACAGAACCTAAAACCAAACAACATGCAAGAGAATCTAGATGTTGCCAAGTATCTAACTACCTAAGACACAGGTCATTTGATAGCGCTCAATTAGACTTTTGCAAGTCCTATAAGCACTATGAACATCTGAGGTAACCAACTCTTTTAGAAGCATGGATCAGTGGTTTTAAGGGTCTTTTCATAAAGCACAAGCACAACAACTACATATTCAACAAAAGGACACTTCTGAAACATTTAAATCATGCTAGTACTGTGACTGTGACTGGCACTACTAAAGTAGGAACTGCATCGGCAGAATTGCCCTGGACTATAGGCAATGGGTTATCTCAAAGGAGACCCAAACTTGTACTCTCCACAAGGCAAGCACACTAACCAATCAGCTATCATGTTTATCACAATAGATGCATTCAGCATATTAGTAGAGCAAATGGCAACTTGCCTGTTTAGCCATAAGCCAGGGAAAGAGTCGATTTCTGAGGTAGTTCAAAGGTTGTTCATAGTTATACTGGTCCTGATCAGCAGCACAACCATACATGAAGACATTCTGCTTACGACTGTGTCCATGCAAATCACAGTAGACCAACACCTAACACACAGAAACACATTCGTAGCTCACTGAGAAACAAATAAACAGTGTTTAGCTGTGTTTACAACTAATGCTATCTAATGTAATAGGATGACTTCCAGGCAAATGGCTGGGTCAACATCCACAGCTTCAGTTCAACATTCAAAGGTTCAGATGATATATGGTCAGTTCAACATTCAAAGGTTCAACAACCAAATGTTCATTCAAGAATAGCAAAAGCAAACCGGTTATTTGGTCAATTTTTGTAGGGACTTGAAACTACAGTCAAGGCCAAAAGGGCAAAGAAACTGAAAGTACTAATACACTTTCTTTGGGATCCATTTGAAGAATCACCTCTTAACAATGTCATATTACCATGAGTTTATCTCCTATAGCTTTGAGATATATGTTCCCAACCACATCACATCAGAATTTGTGTCACACTGAGGTGTGTTAGAAAGAAGGGTACAATCAGTGTTACAAGTGACACTGTAATGCATAACACTGAGTACAACAATAAAAATCATGATAATAGTAATAATAATAATAATCATAGTAACAATAATAATAACTGCTATGAAACGAATTGTCAACTATTTGGAATGTGGGTCTGTCAAATGAGAATTGGCAACATGTAATCGTAATAGTAAACGAAGAGTTAAAATTTTGAACTGGGCACAGGAAGCCAGTGGAGAGTATCCTGAATGAAGGCAGATATGCGGACAAGCCTCGGTAGACCACCAATAAAGCGGGCATGCATTCTACATTCATACTTTCTGGTGAATGTAGATTGCCTTGGGATTTGCTCTGCTTCTACATTAACATTACACACTAGACTGCGCTCGTCTCTTGGCCTCTCAGTCATCACAACTTAGAGACTAGATGTTAACTCTTACTCTTCCAGTAACTGCACTGAAGGGACTCTGCCTTCCTCATTAATTAAGTGATATGGATCATGGCTGGAATGCAACTCAGAACCAAGCTACCAGAACCAAACTATGAGACCCACATTTGTGTCACAGTGGGATTCATGTATGGCCTACAGAACTATAAAGATTCCAGCAACACCACATCTGTAGACAAGAAAATCACGGATTCAGTCTAATGTATTATATGTAGACTTTGCAGCATCGGTTACCAATGAACTTGCCATTCTTCTAACAGTTTACCATCTTGAAGCGAGCATCAGTAGCAGTCATAGCAGCTGCATTTTACTTGCATTATTAAAAGGTTACTTACTTATTTACTTACTTAGAAAGGCACTGGCAGACAACAATGGTACAAGATGCTGAACAATATCAAACGGAGAGTGCTCAGCAGAGCGAACATTCATGGATGGTGGTCACTCCAGAGATCAGCAGCAGTGCATGACGGACAGAAAGGATTGGATTCAGTGTCAGAACTGGAATGAAGAAGGTTGACGAAAGCAAGTCACAATCCATTGGAGACCAGCTGCCTGTTCCAAAGACGCTCAGTAGCTGTCCAACATGGGAATGTCATCTGCTCATCTAGGACCTTACAATGCTAAACACTCATAAACCCTTTGTATACATAATAATAGTAAAAACAATAATAATAATAATAATATCTTTTCTTTAATAAGCGCCTGACAAACGCACTGCGCTGTACATTTACATGTTATGCAATTTAAATCTTAACTACTAACAGAACAGACAGCCTGCAATACAACGGCGCTAATAGCAGCCTACAAAGCATATCCGCCCAACGGGGCTCGAACTCGGTACCTCTCGGTCTCTGTGCCAGATGTTATCCAATGCGCCACAGGCCCCCCAAATGATAACATTCACATTAATAACATTAATAATAATGTGACTATGTGTGCAATACAAGTTTTAACACATTGATGCACCAATGACACCAGTACTAATTGAAATGCATTTGAGAATACCTGATTTGTAGAACTGAGCTTGCGAATCATTTCTTTGATGTGCCAAACAGTTGGAAAAGCGTTTTTGCTGGGTTTTCGATAATTTCTGTTGAGGTCATGACCTGAGAGGGAACATCGGTAGTTGCCGACAATAACTCCATCTGGATTAATCATTGGCACAATCTTGAAGACAAAATGCTTCCGTAATTCCTGAACAGAGTTAGAAACTCAGTTGTTAGGATGAGGAAGAGGGAAAGACAGAGAGAGAGGAGATCTCATTTGATCAGAAATAAATGGCAAGCAGTCATTTCGTTTCTGCTGTAGCTGCTGCTTTTACCAAAAGACAATTAAAACAAAAATAACAAATGTCAACAAACTGTACATTATGAACACCGATTAGACAACACACCTTCTCCCATTAAGATTGTCTGAAACAAATTGTGCTTAAAGTTCAATGTTGGTCAGAAGCAGACTAAGAGATTCATCTCAGTCACAATGTTTCAGCACCACTGAGAGGTCATAGAGGTCAAAGAGGGTACTGTACACATGTTTTCACCAAGGTACTTCTTGCTCTTGCAGACTGGGTTTGATGAAGTAATGTGAATCATCCAGTATCTCTCTGATGCAGCTTTTGGTGGTGCTGAGAATTTACATTACATAGCACACACAAAAACACTTTAAAATCCTTGCAAAGAGCCTGGCAACTCAATCACCAAACCATTATGCATACATTTTGAACAGCATAAGAACAACACTTCTCGTTCTCACCTCATTCTTTACTGCTACAAAATAGTAAACTACAGAAACTGACAATGCATCTAAGATCATCAGATTGAGCGTTTGCATTGTTAGAGACAGAGCAATCACTTCAATGACAAACCGTTGCTGATGGAGACGGTCCAGTGATGTGACTGAGCAGACCTCTCATCATCCAACTGCTGTTCGTTTCACCTGGATGGACACGTGCTGTCACGATGACACCTCTCTTCTCTACACTCTTCTCCATCTCAGACACTGACACAGAGAAAGCTCACAATATATTTAAAATTTGTTTAACAATTAAACTAACAACAGCATTTTCTAAGAGGATCCTGCAAGGGCAATATTTCTCATAATCCTGACAATATGGACTGAGATCAATTGAAGTCATTTATTCGTACCCATCGCCGTCAAATGGCTGATGTCAGGAACTGATGATGATGGCAATAAATTATTATAGGCTGCCATGCAACTGGTGACATGAGCTTCTTGTCATTTCTCTGCCTATATTTCACCAGCTGCAGTGGAAGAAAGTTCTACTTGGTCTTCTGTCAAGTTGGAAGCACTACAGAGGAATGAAGACTTTTGAAGAGACTTTGCTAAATAAATGTGCACTTAAGATTAAAACTACAAAAATAAATATTATAACTCCCCAATCAACGTAACTGATGTAAAAATGGCCATGAAGCATATTATGTATCCATTAACCAGATAACCTTTCATTTCATTGATAATTTTATTAAAAGTTGGTCATCAAGATTAGGTGAAAGTTTGGCCACAACCATTTATGGAGAATAGCTTCAACGTGGTATGTGCAGCATCTACACGTTAATTGTTATGTGATGGAATATATATAGTAATTATTGAAAGTATCATTTCAAGGAAACTCTGTGATCTAAATATAGTCACTTAATATAGGGTACATGTTGTCTACTGAGACTAACACAAAGACTATAATCAGATGATGGACCCAAACAGTCAACGTGCTTTGTCGTTGACTCAATTAAGTGCTGTGAATTCATTGCTTTGCTGGCCAATCATGAAAAGTCTGCCATTCTGAGCAGACTTTGTTCATACCAGTAACCTAACCTATTCTATGGAGCAGAACAAATTAACTCTAGGCTACATGACTAATGCTACACCGGCATGTATTCGATATATTTTATTCAAACCATTAGCAAACAAATCAACAACACTGTAACTAAGTAATTAAAATATTCATTAACATGCCTTATTATGTCCCCCAGCTGAGCGAGGGA